>PVLD010000516.1:0-275334 GCA_004027595.1 Dinomys branickii | reverse complement strand
AATTAAAGTTTCATGAAAACAAACTCTTTTTTTAAAGGATCAATAAGTGTAAAAGTATCTTATTGCATTCCTGGCTTGTGGTCCTGAGCCCTAATCCAGCTACTGTATGTGGCAGAGATGCCGTGAGCCACATGTTGAAGACAGCAGAGAGAGGTCTTGGTTGGGGTTTGGGGGCGCCAGAGAGGGTGAAATTCAAAAGGGCTTCAGTAGGGTCCTGCTTTTTTTGTAAAACTCTTCTTTCTTCCTGGCTGTAATTGTTTTCATTTTGTAGCAATCCTTCATTTTTGTTTAAATAAACCTAGAAAGAAGGGGGAAAATACCTCTTGAGGTAAAGATTCTGCCTAAATATAAACAGCCTCCACTTTCCCTTTCTATACCAAGGTCAAAGGGTATGCCTTGCAGATTGCCTTCTCTTTCCTCAAAAATACTTTTTTCAAGCATTTTCAACACCAGAAGTGAGAAATTATTTTAAATGGAACATTTAGGTGGAATGTGATGTGCTTACATGAGACCTAGGGGGAAATAATTCAAGGTTGTCCTTGTGATGCCCAAGACCCAGTGCCGCCCCACGCAGACCCTTGTGCGCAGCTCTGCTGCTGCCCTTCTGCCAGCTGCCTTCGTCCCCACTGCTGGGGAGCAGGGGCCCCTCACCTGCTGCTCAGAACACAGCGCCCCCAACAGTCCCAGTGCAGAAGTGCTGGATTGAAGCCAGAGCAGGGGATTGGAAAGGGGGTTCTGAAGGACCCAGGGCAGGGAGAAAATTTGAGGAATGCATTTGGTACCTCTCCTGCTGTGGATAAGAGAATGAGGGACCAGGGACCTGAACATCAACAGCTCAGCCTGCCAACATTGGGCCCCAGTAGGTATCAGGTCCTGGGAGTGAATGCAGAGATGAATTAACTCTGATCCTTTCCCTTTACGAGCTGCTAGAAAGCAGAGGAGTGGAAATCAGCACAGCAAGGAGCTCTGGAGGAGTCACCTTGACCATTCTCATTTATTAGATTATGAAGCTAGTGATGTTGGCAAAGGAGAGTTCTCATTCAGAACAGGAATTTATTACAGATTTGTTAGGTTAGGAAGATACAGGTAAATGATTTTTTTTCTTTAATAATTCAAGAGATAGGAACCACTTTTGTGTTTCTCCATGTCACTTCCAGGGTTGCAGCTCCCTCCACTCTCGAAGGTGAGATGACATATGCGAAAAGGACTGGTGTGAGGGAAGCTCTGGCCGCCACCAACACTGTCTTGTTGATGTGCTCAGGCTGCAATGTGAGCGTGCAAGTGAAAGGTGGTGTGGGTCTGGTATGGGTCTGCATAAATGCAGTTCCAGGCCCTGCCACTTAGCCTTGGAGTGCTCAGATTCCTCCTCTGTGAAGTGGAGATGATAGCAGTGCCCTCACAGGGTTGGTTTCAGGCATAAAGGTAAAACATATCACTAAGTGGCACTTGTAAGACTGGAGTAGATTGCCTTCAATCAATGATGGTCTCTATTCCTTCTTGGAGGGGTTCATTGTCTGCAGGGCCAAACCTGCATGTGAGGGACAGGCGTGGAAGGAAAGCCTCATCCATTGCCAGGGGTCTGGAAGCAGGAGGAAGTGACACCATCAGATCTGTGTCCCATTGGCCGATTCAGCTTCGAATTGAGCTGCCAGCTGAACTAAGACAGGTATTTCTGAAGCCTTCAGAAGGGCATTGTACTTCCCCAGGATTCAGATCTTAGCTGTGCAACTTCCTTGCCCAAAGGCCTGACCAGATCAGTGAACCTTCCCAGACTATATTTTCCTCAGAAATGAGGCTCACACTGTCTTCTGTGTGTGGTTTTGTGAGAATTATCTGAGATGGTCTGAGTGAACGTCGCAGTGTCTGACACACAGAGATTCTCAACACTTTGGTCCAGCCTCCCAGTCTTTGGATCAACGAGTTGGCCTGGGGTCCAGAGCACAGCCCCATGTTGACTGTGGGGTTTGGATCCAGCCCCCTGTGCTCCAGGCAAAGTGACATGCTCTGAGTGACCCCAGTATCTCCACTGCTTTCCTTTACCATGCCTTCACCCACTGAGCAAGCACCATGGAAGAGAGTCCAGGCTACAGCTCGAACAAGTAAAATAATAGGAAATGATGCCTTTGTCCCTGCCACATGGTCTTCTCTCCTGGCCACAGAAAATAAGACGTAGGTGCTGAAGGGCCTCTCATTCCTCTTTCTTTCTCTGAGCTGCTGATAAAAATCCCTATCTTGCCTCCCTCAAACATAACCTAAAGATTTGGTGGCACTTGTAGTTTTTGGTTTTATCCAGAGCCAGCTGTCAGAAGAAGTAGCAGTTGACCTTTTTTCACTCTACACACAGTAAAAGGTCAAGGATGTCTCAGTCTCACAGGCCAGGCACCAGGTCAATGATCTGCACTTTGTTCTTCAGTGAGAGCTGCCAAGTGTTCTAACCAGGCCCTGGTTTGGCAGCTCAGCCCTAGCGCCCACTGGGTTCTGCCTCTTACTCTCTGTGCCTTGGACAGAAAACCCCTTTGTCTCCATGCCGCCATTTCTTTGGCTATGAGATGAGGATGATGACGGTGATGATGCTGGTGACCTTCCTCCCTTACTAACAAATCCCTGACACCTCTAATGGATGAGCCATTTTCTCTGTGAGGTTCCTCCCTTGTCAGAAGAATGACACACATGGTAGCAAGTGCTCTTTCCACCCACAGCCAAGAAGCTAGAATAGGAGGTACTTTCTAGGTATTGTAGGCCAACTTGCTATCCACAAAGGCGTTCAAGGGTCCAGGAGTGACCGCATCTGTAAGTCGCTCCTGAGGGAAACAGGAACAGTACTGTGACCTGGATTCAGTGCTTAGCATGGAAACACAGGGGCACAGCAGAGTCTGACCCCTTTACCCCACACCTCCGTCCCTGAGCACCAGAAACACAGGGTGAAACCCTCATCTCTCCACGTTTGCTGCCGCGGTTCTGGTTCTCAGGGTTCTTCTGTGCTCTAGCATTGGGCTCAGAGTGCCACAGAACTTCAACTCCCTCAACATTTTTAGTTCCAAGGGCAGAGAATAGCTCTCCAAGGATGCCAAGTTAGGAGGGCGGTAGGGCCAGGATAACCTGTTTAGGACATCTCCAGAAGTGGCCTGGCTTGACTTAAACCGTGAGCACAGTGGGGCCAAGAGAGGAGCCATTGTCTGGGGACCCAGCATGGCTTCATGAAGGGCTGGCTTATGAAATGAGCTTTGAAGGGGTGGCTCATTCCTTTTTAAAATAATAAATAATAATTTAAAAATAGTGAGGGCCTAGCAGATAGGAAGCAAGAAATGATCCCTGTCTTCAAGAACTTTGTGGATTGATCTGTACAAGACAGAGGTAAGCGTGGAGGGAGGGAGGAAACCACGCGGAGCAGCTGGGCAGTGGAAAGGCCCAGTGAACAGAAGGAAGCCACTGAGGCCGAGGCAAGCTTTGTGCACGAAGGCAGGGTGCAGGCAGAGGGCAAGGCCATGGAGCATTAGCTCCTCACTCCATCAGGCATGTAGAGATGAGGCTGGGGGCCAGGGCGATCAGTGGGCAGAGCTGGGGAGGTGGCAAGGGCCAGAGCCTCAGCCTGTACCTCTGGCTGCGCTGAGTGCAGGGCAGGAGCTGGCACTTCCAGCCCTGCATGCAGCCCTAGACCAGGGGCACGCCTGCAAGAGGAGGCCGGCTGTGAGAAGCGTGAGTCCGGGCTCCAGATGTGCAATAATATGCGCCTCGGGAAAGATTCAGACAGAATCGCCACGTGCTCCCTCTTGTCCAGAGCGCACTTCTCCCATGTAGCAAAAGCCACCGAGGCAGGGGCTGTGGGCTTTATGTCATTCTTCCCTTGGCATCAGACGTAGGCCTCACGTCCTGTGCAGGTTCAGCCATTGCCAAGCAAAGCAAAACCTGGTTCACTTGTCTGCTGAGTGTCCTTCCAGGTGCCCCCATCCAGTCAGATGCCGTAGGAAATACCCATTAACACTCATCCCACTGGTTTAGTCTAAAATGAGGGCCCCTTTAGGTAAGGCTCAATCACTGCCACAGGTTTACATGAAGGCAAAATGACACTGTCTGAAGATGTCAACAGTTTTTCTCCAAGTCAACTGTAGGGCCTGGGACATGGCCCCAAACCTCCTGGCCTTGCTACTCACCAAATATGTGATCTTGGGTAGTAACTAAACCCCTGAGCTCTGGTTCTTCATCCACAGCAAGGGACAAATCATAAGCCCCTTCCTCATAGGGTTGCTGTAAAGACTGAGGACACTGTTCATGTGCTCAATGCATATCAGCTATTATTTTTATAATGGTTCTAGTTCTCCTCATATATGGTTTGATAGCATAAGAGACTGGTTCATTCAGACAGCATCAGGATCAGGAAAACAAAGGGGAGGAGAAAAGGGGCCAATGGCTAACGAGATGCCATCATCTTTTCTTGTTGGAACAAAGGCACCCTTTGTTTCTGAAAGGGTCAAAATGTTTGCTCGAAGATCTTGGACTAGAAACAAAAGCACAATCAATATCCTGGATGGCTGTTGTTATGGCCAAGGCTAGAGGAGTAATGGTCCCAGGGACTCTGCACCAGACAGCCATAGGGAGCTCCTAGTCCCTGGCATGTCCTTGCTGGACCTGCCTCAGTGCAGTTCTGACAGAGTCACCCTCATAAGCACAACCCCTCAGGCTCTGCCACAGCACAAGACCAGGCCTCACAGGAACTGCTAGGCATGGTTAAGGTTTGAATGAACATTCATTCTTTGATAAGCTAAATCAACGAAGTGTTGGACTCTGAACAAGTCGATCTGCTTCTTAGGCTGTTTTTTAAATCAATATAACTAGAGAACTGGACTAGATTTACATTTATTAGAACTGCTATTAGTGTATGCCGCACCTTAGGAATCACCTGATGTTTAATTCACACACCAAAGAAAGGCCAGACTGACTCATGCCCTTCATGTAAAGCTGAAACAGAAGGCCCCTTAGGTGCAGGTGAGATGAGTACGGACTGAGTAGAATCTCTGGGGAATGTTTCCATCCTTGGGATGGTATCTCTTGAACTTCAAACCCAAAGCCTCAGAGTCAAAAAAGACCAGGCACCGGGGAACACTTGGGCAGAAATGCACACCTGGGTCCGCAGCACCCAAGGGTCCCCTGTGCATGGGCTACGTGGTGGATGATGGGGGCCCAGCAGATGGGTGAATGAGCCATGTGGGTCCGGGTCTGCACAGTACTCCATAGCATCGAGGAAGGGCCAGTGCCTCCCTGGGCCTCACCAGCTTTTAAAACTTACTAGCTTCACTTTTAAAATGTCTCCCGGGGGCGAAAGAGAAGCACTTTGTGTAACAAGAAAAATAACAACAATAATCATAATAATGAGAAAAGCCAAATAAGCGCATGTAAGTGCATTTTTTTTCTTAGAGATTTATTTTTGTTTGATGAATCTGACACCGGTCAGGGAAAGAGGAGAATGTAACGGGGCCAGCAGGAAAATGAGCTCCCAGATGCGAAGCTGCTGCTTCCTGCATGGCTGGGTTTGGCGTTGGGGTGGGTTGGTTGGTTGAATTTGCTGCTGGAAGTTTTTGTTTTGTTCACTTTTATAAATCTCTCCCAGGCTTGCGAGCTTTCCCTCCCTCCCGCCTCCCTTCCCTTGCCCCCAAATTTCATTTTTAAAAAGCGAGCTCACTCGCCAGTGTGTCCCCCAAGCTCTCACGGCTCTAATAAATAAGGAGCACCTGTGAAACAGTAGCTTGACTTGTTAAATGACTGTACAAAGGAGAATATAGAAATACAGTATGTACACCGAATCCATGGCCCGGGTGTCGCAAGGCTGGTGTGGGCCATGCTGGCCTTGCCCACCTGTGACCCACCGCCCTCCAGCTGAGGCTCCTTGGCCTGGTGGGATGGGGTACTGTGCCCCTCCGGAGGGAACAATTGCTTTTATTTGAGTTAGTAAACAGATACACTGAATCACAAGGTGATTTGATTTTTTTTTTTTTTTTTTAGTTTTCTTCTTTTTTTGATTTTTTTTTCTGAATTTTTTTCTTTCTTTTTTTTTCTGCACTCATCAGCATGGGGCACTCCACGACTGTCTCACCAACTCAGTGCCGGTACACAGGCTCTAGAGGACTCTGGACTCGCAGCTACGACTGTACAAGTGCACACAAGTAAATCTACCCTGTTATCCTCCACCCGCTGATTGAGGATCAAATTGCACATTTCTCTTAACCATGACAGGAGAAAGCAAACAGTGAAACAGAATCACGGGCGCTCTTCCTCACTTTCCCTCTTGTTTTCACTGGTTCGTCCATACCATTCTAATTATCATGAACGGGCTCTGCGTATGGAGAGATTGTCTCACTGACTTCCTGGATCACCAAAAACCATCAGGATTGAAATTTCATCCGAGTCTTTCGTGACGCCCAGCAAATATTCCCCCTCGGATTATTTTACACCTTGAGGGCATTTTGGTCTTCAGTTCAACACTCTTGCTCTGTTCCCAAATGGGGCGCTATTTAGGGGAATTTTAAGAGAAAGCTGAGAAGAATAAACATTTACCGAGTTCTCTTGGCATTCAGTCTCTGAAAAACCACAGTATAAACTATCCATGCTGCTTCTTACATCTGTCAAATTGAAAATTAAAAGCCATAAAAGTGTAACACTGAAAATATGGCATCAAAAAGGATAAAGGTGGCCTTTGTAAAAATAACAAGAAAAGTATATTAGCCAATAAAATATTCTAACTCTTCATTTAAAAGTGCATCCTGGGCCGGGCAGAGATGAATCCGAAGCGTCGAGACTCCAGTGCCATCCCTCCCCACCATCAAAATGGGAACAGTACAGGTCCAAAACCATACAATGCAAATCACAACTCTTAGTGTAGCAGCAAAACCACAGCAGTTTTTAAAAAGATTTAAAAAAGATTCTTGTTTTCCAATCGATATCATCTTCTAGTCTCCACTGCCACCGAGCCTTGAAGATGGGCTGGGGAGAATACCTACATTGGTCCTTGTGGCTTGTTGGTGTTTTTCTGTTTTTTAAACCAGGGGCGAAATCCCTAAGTTCCTCTGGGGAGAAGCAGAGAGGTGGCAGCAAGAAGGCTGGGCCCGTTGGATGGGTCCAAGATGCGCTGGCTTCTCTGGGCTAGAGGCCACCATGGGAGGGCTGCTTCCTCTGAGATGCTTAATGACAGGAAGCGGCTTTATTTGCTTGAGTTTTAGCCAGAGGGGGGTGGTGAGCTGACCAGCTGGTGTCATTGGATGGCGTGACATAGTTTGCTCCGCGCCCTCTCTCCATGCAAAGTACCCTGGGAGTGAGCGTTCCTGGGAAGAGAGGAGAAGGGGCCATCAGAATGCACTGGACCAAACCCCTGCCCGCCCGCCCCGCCCAGCCGGGGAGAACTGGAACGAGTCACGAAGCAACAAGCTCCCAGGTTGCCACTTCAGACCTAAGATGAGTCTCCAGAACTAAGGCGGCCCAGCATGGTTTCAGCCTGAGTTTCATTCACGGGCTCCTCAGGGTTGGCCCTGCCAGCTCTGTGTGAGGAAATGAAACTCGAGCTGCCTTTTGGAATACCATAATAAGCATGGCGCACCACGCCCTCACCCGAGACCACAGCATCCTTTCACCCCCACATGACTTCACATTTTGCCCGCAGGTCTTCTGAGTCGCTCAAGGTCGCTTCAAAGCCAGGCAAGGTCACCAGGGGCTCTGGAGGTGCAGACCTCAGCCCTGTGCTCTGTGGTCAGCTCTGAAGTTTGCTGAAGGGAGGCCCGGAGAGTCACTCTGTGGTAAATGAAAAAGCACCCTGGCCTTTCCTTCAGAAGTTCCCTGCAGAGGCACTGAGCTAGGAAAAGTGCTTGCCCCTCTCTGCTTGGGGGTCTTGCCTGTCAAAGGACCTGCTCACATCGCACATGCAAACAGACAGACACCCAGCCTGGAATACAGTGACCCCACAGACTCCCCAGGTCCTCAGCTTCAGGGCAGAGGGGCTGATGGGACTTTTCAGCAGGCAAGTCTGTTTCTGGGGAACTCCCGTCCCCGCGTTCACCACAGACACAAGGCTCTGCGTTCACCACAGACACAAGGCTCTGCCTCTTTGTCCCTACTAGTTTATTTCACTTGCCTCCCTCAGCCTGCAGTTCAGCCTGCGGAGGACCCCGGCTCTCAGAAAGCAGCTAGTTAGAAGTCTGCCCAGCAAACTGTGAAGCCCCTAAACTGCAAGGCTGGGGTTGTCCGGTCTCTGCCTCCACACCCAGTCCCCAGTGTGCACCTGGCCCCCAGTAGGTGCTTGACACACTTTTGCCAAATGAATAAGAATCAAGCAGGTCTCCCCGACTATGGCCCTAAGGAAGCCCCCCCCCTCCAGCCTTTTTCTTGCCAGTAAGTGAAGGCATGAAAAATGTGAATGGGCTAACATAAGGTGGGGACAGGATTTGTAACTATCTTTACAACCATTGAGATTACTGTCAGAACAATGAACAAATAATTTGAGAGAAGTGATAGAATTTAGGACTTGAAAGGACCCCACAGATGACATACTACAACTTCCTTAAGGAAGATGGAAGCTGCAGAGAGACTGGAATTTTGCTCAGAGTGCTGGTAACATGAATTTAGCATGAGAACAAGAAGGTCAAACACCCACTGGGAGGACCAAGTAGAAGCTCTGCTTTGGACCCTGTTATCTGAATCCTGGTGTTAATGGCAACGACAATAATCATCAGCTAAAAACAGGGTTTGAAAATCTCAGTGTGTGACAGAAAATGCCTGAGTTCCCCAAATCACATTAAATCACCAGATCCGTGTGCATTTAATATGTATATTAAATAACCAAAGTGAAAATGCAAAATACCACAAATATGCAATAGGGGTGGAATTACAAGGCCGTGGAAACCTTTTTATTTGGCATAGGCAGATTTGGAAATGGGAATATTTATCTCTGACTAAAACGCTCAATTGTCCCTCCCTTCCCCTCCCTTTCCTTCTCCTCCTCCCCCTCTTCCCTCTCACCAAGAACCCCCATCAAGTGGGAGGCCATAAAAGATTGGGAAAGAGCTGCAGAAATGACAAGTAGGTCCAAAGTCACAGGAGTAGCTTCCCCTGGGGACAGTTCTTTTGCTCCTGTCCAGCATAGCCTGGAGGTTGCTGTGAAGAGAGGGAAATCACCCCCACCTCTGGGCCCAGGACCAAGAGTGACTGAATCCTGGAGTCGAAGGGGGCCTCCAAATTTTTTTTTTTTAAAGGGAAAAAGAAAAAGAAATCCAGGTGTTTGACATTTTCTTCCCAGTGACTGGGAAACACCATTTTTAATTGCTTCCTTCAGAGTGCTGCCACTGCCTGTTCAATGATGCAGCTTTTTCTTTAGCGTAATCACTACCCGAAGAAAGGCATCTCTCTCAAATAAGTTTCTTTGTATTCAAATCACCTTTGGATGAAGACCAAGCATGCCCGGCCTCAGCCTACTTGGAGAAAATTTTCAGGCTTTCATAAGGCTGGGAAAACGGGATTATAATGAGAGCCATTCTGGAACCCTAACTGCAGCGTTTGCCATCCCAAACACTATAATAATCATTATTCTTCTCTGGTATCTATTATTGTCTGGTAAATAATATGTGTTTTCCCCCAAAGTTCTAAAGGGTGCAGCTGCATGGTGCTCTATTTTTTGCAGCCCTGTTCCTGCTGCTTTGAAAGCTGCCTCACACCGTGCTGATTTTAAGAGAATGGCAGAGACCATGTGTACCCTTCTTTCCCTAACCACACTGTCCACGCCTGGGACACCCCCGAAGGCCAGAGGGTGGCAGTACAAGCCCCTTTCTGCCAGCAGCATTTGAGGAGGGGGTGATACCGCACACAGCCTCCTGGGTTCCTTCGGCCCCAGCTGGTGTGGGACAGCCCCCTTCTTGGTGGCAGAGGAATAAATCTGGAATTAATGACAATGAAGAACCGAATGTAGGCACCACTCTTCTGATATTCACTGGTACTCAAGGTACTGGACCCGAGAAAGCAGGAAGGAAGCAAGCGTGGGTTTTCAGAAAGTGGTCTTTCCCAGGGAGTTCCAGGGCCTTGGTCTTTGCTGTGCAGAGGGATCCTATGAAGAACCTGTCCTCTCTGTCTAAATAATTTCTCTGCTTGTGCCAAGGTGAAATTACTGCAGTAAGTGAGGCAGAGACTTGGGTGACAGTCCAGTATGCCCTGACGATAGCTGGTGCCCTTGGATCTGTTCCTGATCAACCCCTCCCTGAGCCTCAATTCTTCCTCTAGGAAATGGAGGTCTGGGTGAGAGTTTCTACTACATCTTCCATCTCTCCTATGCTATGATGTGCTCTTTCAACAAAAGCCCACACCAGATATATGGTATTTTAAACTTGATTAGGAGGATATTCATGCATTACTGATATAAAGAAGCCTACTAATTTCTGGACCTTCAAGCTCAAAATTTCAGAGTCTCCTTTATGCTCTTAATTTCACAGATGTGTGCACTCTCATGATACACACACACACACACACACACACACCACTCTGGAAGTTTTCCAGAGCCGCTGATACGACAGATTCTAGGAAGGTAGCCATACTTGAACCTCACACATGAGATTTTGCTCTAAATGGGGATTTGTAGGAAGGCAAGATGACCCCCTCTGTCACAGGGAGCACACAACTACAGCAACCTGGAACACCAGGCCACTAGCAAGCTTAGATGGCCAGCGAGCTTCAGAATCCCAGGCCTGCCTTTCCCGTCTGGCCAGAAGATTAAAACATCTCACCAAGAGGGCTGAGAGATTTTCTGTTCACCCGGTGAGCCACTTTCCCACTTCATTAGGGAAGCAATGCCAAGAACACGACTTAGTTACTCATCACACAAGAAATTTCCAGAGAACCATAGAGAAGGAAAATGTGCCCAAATCCTAATATATTTTTCTATGCTGACACTGTCAAATTATGGCCATTTTCATCTTTACCTCTTACCATAAGGTATGCTGTTGTATTTCATAGGATTTCCAGACAACCACTCCCCAAAATAAATGTGTGCAGAGAAAAATGTCTGGCTTGTTCCACAACCCCACATTTCCGAGAGCGCCTCTCTCTGGGATGAGACCCCACCATTCCCTGAAAACCTGCTTCTATTACTCTAACTTGTTTCTAAACTTCTCTTCTTTCCTTCCTCAAATACCCTTGTGATTTGCACAAAATTTAGTAGGTCCATCCTCTCTCACTCATTTAGAAGGCAAGTTCCTCTTGTCTGTCATATTTAGTCCCAGGAGTCTAAAACCCTGTAGCACGAACTCTGTGATGTACAAGAAATACTCGCTGCCAAACCAGCTTGCCTTTGTCCCATTACCCAGGCCCTAGCAGAGATCCACTCACTTGGGCACGCCTGCCCATCACTTATCACAGTTAAATACAGCCATTACGTGCTGGCTGTGGCAACGCTGTTTATCTGGGACAATAACGAGTCCCTGAGGACGGCACTGTTCTCAGGTAGCTGCAGCTATTCTGGGACACTCACCAGAGTACAGCCCTGCGGTCAATGAACAGAGCCGCCTGCACCAGCTGATAAACTCTGAGTGTGATGCCCGAGAGTGGTCCCCGAGCAGAGCCCATTCCAGGAAGGGCTACGACTCGGCAAGGTTTTGCCAAAAGGTGGTTCCTTCCCTCTCCTGTCAACCACAAAGAATTCTGAAATGGTTTTTGACAGAGTGGAAACTTTTTATTTTTGAAGGGCATCACATCTCTTTACTTATAGCTCCTTAATTGATTAACATAATGGAAACAGTCCCCCTTTCCAGTGTGACTGCTACAGGAAGTGACCCCAGTAAGAAGAGCACATGGAGGCCAAGGGTTAACTTCAACTGGCCTTGGCGCTGGGCTCTGGTCTGGATCACAGTTTCATTACCACGGAGCTGCTCACTCTGTGGTCTGATAAGCTAAGGCTTGTGTATATTTCTAAAAATTTTAAACAAACATATTTTTTACTTTTTATAATTTGCTTGTTCAGTCATGTCTCTTATTTTGCTCTTCAATAATAAAAAATAAAAAAACCAGGGCTGGGGCTGTAGCTTAAGGGTAGAGCACTTGGTTAGCATATACAAGGCCCCATTTCTCATCCCCACACCAAGAAATGAATAGATAAGCAACATAAAATAAAACAAAAATCACAACCATACAAGACCCCCTGTTGGGATAACTGCATATTTAATTCTTTGCTTTACAAATGACAATTTCATGTTTCTGCTTAGCTGATTCTCTAAGTTAGAAGGGGAGAGAGACCTGTTTTTCCCTTCTAATGTCATCGCCACTTCTTGCCCACCTTTAAAAATTTCTGAAGGAGAAAGAACCCTGGTGCCCGGAAAGCGCTCTTGTGCAGTTACCTAACCCTAATCTTCTCCCTGGCTTCGCACCATCTTTACCTCCTTCCTGGAACCTGGAAAGTTAAGCAAACAAAATGAGTCTGTCTCTTGCCCTTTCCTGGAAGCATTAAAAGACCCTTTTAACAATGTCCACTTCTTTGAATTAAAACAAACAAACAAACACATAGAGCAAGTGGTTGTTCTAAGAAAGAAAAATTAAAATAAAGAAAAATGACATGATCCAGCTAATGCTCTGTGGGGAATTTTGAAGAGCAGGCCTGGGGCCCTATGCAGGGGACTTGCAGCGCTGTTTCTTAGTGTGGTTTATGAAAATTACAGGGTCTTCAGAGAAGTGTGTCCAATTTTACTGACTACCTCTTTATGTCAAATATTGTATGAGGCATTTTTATGTACTAATTTCACTTGAAAACAAGTATATCTGTGTAGATGTTTCACAGCAACAATACTACCAAAGTATTTATTATTGTCTCCATTTGCCAGGAAGGTTAAAGAACTCACTTGCTGGAGGTCAACAGCTAGAAAGGGGCGGGCTAAAAAGGGGAGGAGCTGAACAGAAGTTCAGCTTCTAAGACCCAAAGTCCAGGTTTCCCCACCCTTAGTCGCATTCACCTCCCCTCTTCACCCTAAGCCAGCGTGGACACCCTAGCTCCCTTGCTTTGCAAATGAGAACTTTGACAAGTTCTCTGATAAGGAAAATGATACATTTTAATGCAAATCCCATCCAAGATACAAACTAGCTGAAGTACAGTGGTCATGTGACCCAGGAGGCCTGTGCCCTGCAGCTCTGCTCCTTCTGGCCCTCTGTGACCAGAGCAGCAGGTATGACTGTGTCCCTATTAGAGTGGGACATGCTAAATCCTAGGTGCATTAAATGAGTCATCCAATGTGTCAGTAAAAAGGCCAGGGTCATATTCCTTTTCTTCTTTTTGCCCGACTGTCTCTGAAGACTGTTGCATTCCAAAATTGTACCTTAAACAAAAAAACTCAGATGATTTTTGTGTTAAGATTAAGCTTGTTATTTCTCTTTAAACACAGGCATGCTGGGTGACGAAGAAGGAATACGGTGACAAAAGCAGCTTCAAGTGGCAAGCAGCCATCTAGCGCTGGATGGTCAGTAGCAGATTTTAGTGGGGTCTCTCTCACACTCTATTCTTTAAAGTGAGCCATTAAGAGAGGCCAGGAAGCGGGGAGGTTCCTACACATGAAAAGTCCACTACAAAAACTAAGCAAAAATAGTGACTCCTCCCCTAACCAGTAGAGGAAATGGGACATGGAGTTAATAATCGCCCTTGCAGTATTTCAGCCCCAGATGTGTGGGTATGCCACGCCCTCTCTGAAATTAGCAGCGCCACATGAGATAGCCATGCACTGTGGCAAAATGTGGCTCTGCTCCTTGGCACAAGACATGTAACTTAAGAAGCTTCAGTCAGATCTGGTGTCCCACTGAGGAAAGGCAGATGAGGACTCAGGTTCTAATCCTGGCCGCACCACTCTGTGACCCTGAGCGTTTGCTGTCTGTGTCTCAGCCTTTAACTTGAAAAAAATGGAAGGAGAGAGCTTATGAGGCTTTCTGTAGAGGTTTCCATAACCTCTGGGCTAGACAACATGGGAGAGTTCACTGTTTTCCATTACACAGCCACAGGAAGAATGTGGCTGCCAGGCCACCATAACAATTCTTACAAACATCCACTGTGAGCCAGGTAGCTCCCTGGCATTTTAATGCTGGAGCTGATAACTGTGAAGTAGGGTGTGGTTATTATCTTCATGTTTTATGTGCCTAGCACAGTGGTTTTGCATGGAGACTCTAAAGACAGGCAGCCAGTCAGATCTCAGCACTGCCACTTACTGGCCACATGACTCTGAGTGAAATCCTTCAGCTCCTGGATCAGTCCCTTCATCTGCAAAATGGGTTTTTAAATGGGATTGTTGTTGGTATATAGCATTCTGAATATTGCCTACATGCAACACAATCAGTACTAGCCATCATAATTATTTAATGAGAAAGCATGGGTCACAGAAGCTATAAAATGTACCCAAATCCACACAGCTAGTAAGTAACACAGCCAGCCTTCTAATCCAGGCAAGTCTCACTCCAGGCCTGTGCCCTTCCCCCAGGCAGTGCAGGCTTTCCAATGGGACAGTGACCGCCATTCCTACGGCACACTGTGTGTGTTCCCTTACACATCCCTCACAGCAGTCTTGTTATGATTCACGATAGAGAGGGAGGCTCAGAGAGCTTCAGTCACTTACGCCCTCACCTAGGAAATGGCTCCCCTGGGATTCCTATCCAGGCTGGTCCAACTCTAGGGCAGTTTTTTTCCACTAAGCCACACTGCCACCCCCTTCTCTACCAGGAGCCCACTGCCACCACAGGTGGAAGCTTCAGAAGATCTACTGCCTGGGAAGTGAGAAATGGTAAGGGGTCCTCTCCAAGACATTGCTGAGCTCCCTTCAAAGTAGCTGCAGGCCCTGGTAGGATCTGCTTCTGCTTCTGCTTCTGCTTCTGCTTCTGGGAAAATCTCTGAAGATTTCTGGGGGTAACAAGTCATGGACTTCCTGCTGCTCCTCAGTCCAATGTTGCAGAGCTTGGCATCACTGTGGTAACACTACAGGGTCTCTGCTGTCCCTGTCAGGGAAGTCTGCTACCAGAGAGACACTGACAGCCTTTGCACCCAGCATTCCCAGCTCCCTAAAACATGTCAAGGCCACCAGGCAAAAGGCAACATCTTGAACCATATCACCTCCTGCTGGCCTGGGCTCAAAGCTGTTGCCCCAGTTTCCATGGCAATCTGGGGCCCCCAGCATCCCTTTCAGTGCACTTGGAATGTGAATTTTCATTTCACCAAGAGCCCTAAAGTCTCCTTAGGCCCACTCTGGGACAGAGAAAGAAGTTCTTTTGCCCACTACCCTGCTACAGTGGCTTTAATACTGAAGACAGATGTGGCAGCTGCTGGCCCTCACCCTCTAGCGATATTCTGTAATGTTTACAATCCACCGCTGGTAATTAGCCTGTCACCAGAATGCGACGATCAGCTTTAGCGATGCCAGTCTTTCCTCACTCGCTTCCTTTTAGTCTATGAACAGCTGCTAAAGCAATTTTCCTCAAACCCAGATTTCATCCTGTCACTCTCTGCTCGAAGTCTCAGGGAGGCTGCCTAACGCACTGAGGAGCAGCTCCTCCTCCTCCCGCCCGCTCCTCGCTCTCTTCCCGCTTCATGCTCTTCCCCTTGTGGCCAAGCCCATTTGCTCCAGTCAAGTGCAACCAGAAGGTCACAGTAACACAGTGTACTGTTTGCCTCATCCGTTTCTAGACATTCCACCACTGCCCTTGGTCCTCCGCTCCTGAACCCCAGCCCACATCTCTCCCCGGGCTGAGACCCTAACCCTGAATTCATCTGCTGAAAGAAACACCATCAGTGTAACTGCGGTAGCTATTTCCCTCCTGACCCTCTTCCAAATTGTGTGCCCATCTGCTGGCCCCTCTGCTGGGCACCTGGTCACAGCAATGAGCGAACCTTCCCCCCCCCACGAGGCCTACTGTCTGGAAGAGCACATCCGTGTGCAGCTTCTGCACGCGGCTTCTAAAAGTCACCCTGGTTATCTCATCTCTCTTAGTCCCCCCCCCCCGAAGTCAGGGACCCCGTCACATCCCTCTTTTTTCTTTCCTTTTGTTCTTTAGTTCTCCCCCAATCCTTCTGCCCCCTACCCCGTGTTTTCACAGCATGACGATCTGAGCAAAGCTGGTGTTAGATAGTACTCATGGAAAACAGGTATGTTTTACCCTCCAGAGAAATAAATGAAGACTATTCTTGATCCATGACTGAGCAAAGGGACTGCCTCCCTCTGTTTGGCTATGGCTGGGAGTTTATTAAGCTTTATGGATTGTAATATATGAATGAGTACAAGTTAAGGATTTATAGAATCCAAATGTAGGATTTCTTGAAAGTTATTATTCCTGGGTATTAAAACTACAAACTCTCACGTGCACATGCAGCTGAGGCAAAGAACAAGGCAATCATCGATCAGCTCATCAGAGAGTAAGAAATGCTGTCGAAGTCAGGACCAGAATCCTGAACTTGGGGTCCTCACTTTATGAGCAAGGTCATCACGCTTCTCCATAAAAATTTTTCATAGTTTTTCAAATGAGCACTTGAGATTCACGTTGCGCCAGCCATCGGAGAATATGAAAATAGGCGCCGAGTCCCGTGCCTATGACGTCATTGCATCACATGGGAGAGGAGGCGGGGCCTGGGTGTATTTCTGGTTTGGCAAATGGCAGAACTATTTTTTCAGACGTTTGGGGTTTGGCTAAAACCAAATCTTATTTTGCCAAGCACTCTGGCCTTAATTTTTAAACCCATGTGTATTTTAAAAGAAATTCAATCTATATGTTTCTGACTCATTTACACTTAACTCATGAAAACACGGCTTGGTAAGAGCTATTGGATGTAAGAGCGAGTTTATGGGCCTTCTTAAGCCTTCTTTTCCCCGACTCTTACCAGAAAGCTGTATTTTGCCAGTCATAAAAGTGTGTGAGTCCCAGAGGCCTGCGATCAGTTTGAGATTTATAACCTCTGAAGCTTAAACGGATTCTGAGTTTGGGAAAAGGTTCTCCCTCTTCTTTTTATTAAGTGACCAACCAGGCCACCTAGGATAAAGACCAGCTCCTATGTCTTACCTTCCAAGATGGCTGAAGGTGAATAACGCTCGTGTGGACAAAGACTGAGGTCCAGCCTCTATATAGGAAGTTCACTAATTACTCTTAGGATAAGAGAAAGCGGTGAAATTCAACATGGTTCAAGTTACTTTGCCTTTTTGAGAACTGGAGACTTTCTTTTTCTTAACCACAGACAACTGAAAGTTTAGGTTTTGGGTTTTTATACATCTTTAAAATAAGCTGAATGTACCAAAAATGACATTTGAATTAAAACCAGAAAAGCAAGAAGAACATGTCTGCGTGCTACAGTGCCTGCACCCTGCATCCTTGGTAATGATGCTCAGATACCCTCAATTACAGTGTTCTAGTGGGAGAGGGCTTTTGGATAACGTACTTAAAAATGGCTTATAAATATTTAAAGTATAAGCATCTAACAAATCATAATGACAAAGTTTTACATTTAACCACATGTGCTCCAAATATCTTGAAATTACTCTAAATATGGGTTTAAAATATCAAAAGGGCTTGTTGATGGGATGCAGAACTTCACAGAGAAACTTAAACCTGATCATTCTTGTTCCCACAACACCCAGTCTGTACAATTTTTAAAATGTGTGTATAGATTTCTTTAGAAAGAGATCATGTTACAGGTGGAATTTCCAAAATGAGAGCAGAAGGGTGGGATGTAGGCTTTCCCCTTCTCTCACCAAATGCAGTTTGGCCACTTTGCTTCTAAATAAATTTGTTACTGTAGGCTGGCTCCAGTCTAAGACAGTAACATTTTAGAAACACGTGGAGCACCAAGCTAGCTGCAAGGAGGGTACCATTACAAACGGAGACACATGCTTCTTGGGAATATCAGCCATTTTCCATGCCAGGACATGTTTAGGTAAATACACCATGCAAAGGAGGGGCAGATAGACTTTTTAAATTGCATTTTGGTAACATGAGGTCAAGGTTCACATCAAATGGATCAGTAAAGTATGTTCATCCTTCTAGCCTTCAAATACTTCAGTCACATTCTTACTTCTCTTCTTACCCAAAACAAAATACGACTTGCAATCAAAGAAGCAATAACACAAAATAGCCTAGGTTTGCAAGAGGAAATGATGGTCCAGCCAGTGCTGTCACAACCAAGCATCTGGATGGGACCACGATGCACTGGTGCATCATAACCCAAGTCCCTCATGTGTGTGGAGGCACCCACCTCCCTAGTCAGGGTTTTGCACTGGGCCACATGGCATATTTGCATGGGCATTTCTTTTCTTTAGCTTAGGACCATAATTCAGCCCTATGATGGCAGAGTTAGACAATCTCTGGGAAATCTTGTCTTGTTTCCAACTTAAGAATAATTAGAAGTAGATTCAGGACCTATTTTAAAGCACTAGAAGACTAATGCCATGTTTGTTCTTATTGTCATTTGCTTCAACCATTTGCACTGGAATCTAAATTTTAAACGAACCTTGCAATCATTTGTGTAGGCGCCTCTCCACCCCATCCCTAACGGCCATGTTCTCATTCCTGACCCACCCCTCTTCCTTCTCAAGCTGGATGCTTTCCGGATCCACAAATCTGCAGAAGAGCTCAAGTTGGTATTTACACTTGGCTTTTCCCTGAGACTGGGACCTCATGCACTGCTACCACTCAACTATTTTATCTCTGAAAGCTAGTCTCCTTGGTTCTCTCAACAAATTCTTTTGAGGCACTTTTTTAAAAGTTTACACATGCATTAACATCCATCCACATATACAGTGTTACACATTTAAAATGGCAACGGAGGGATATAAAAAAGCAGGACATGGTGAAAGAAAATAGACTATCGTCTGTCCTGGCACCATCTCAATAGCAGAGTCTGGATAGGGCAGGCTGTCCGGGTAGAGACGCATGCTCCACCACATGAAGCGGGTGTGCTGCACTGTCCTGTGCTTTGGTCCTCAGATATCTCTGTCTCCTGCAATGCTTGTTGGTATAAAGGCAAAGGTAAATGATTCAGGCATGATACACAGGCAGCCATCCTGTGAGACAGGGAAACGATTCATCGGAGACTATTCTGAATGCCCTTCTGGTTGATGGCTTGTTAGCAGCTGGTTAAATGCTCGCTCCTTTGCAAGTACACTCTCAGGGGAGCCAGGAGACAGGGTGGCACTCCCAGATATCAATCCTTCAGTGTCCCGCTGCTACTGACCTGTCCATTTCTGACTCCAGCCACCCTGCTCTCAGGGCCCCAGTAGACAGATTTTCCAGAGTGACGGCATCTCCCCCTACAGGGTAAGCTTTAAAAGTCCAAGCACTAGTGAAACATCCAGTCTGTTTCTCTCCTTGCTTCCTTTTTCTTCTTCTTCCACTGCAAGCGCCTGCAGGACATGCTGCCTTGGACCTGGTGCCTACGGCCAGCAATGCAGTCTTTCCACAGCGAGTGTAACACTGCATAGCTGCAACTGTGGTTTCATAACAACAGGTCCACAGAAACAACAGCCAAAATAAGTGCTAACTTTTAAGGAAAACTTACAATGAATTTTCCCATTCAGATACTGCCAGGTAATAAGATAATATTAAGATAATATAAGATAGTCCTTCAGAGAGGCAGAGCACACTTTTTCTGAAGGCAAACATCTATAGAATTGTCCTCCAAAAACAATGCCTCTATGTAGAGGCAGATCTGACTTTCCACGACATTTCAGAGGAAGCTGCTGCAGACATCCATGGACTAGTCCAGGAGGCCAGAAGACAGCTCTGGGGAAACTGCCACGTGGATCAGAAGCTCTGGAGACCACAGCCAGGACAAGGCTGCACCTGCAGCCCCCTGGCTGAGTCCCTCTGAAAGTCGATGCACAAAGCACTTCTCCTGCTTTGCCCTACTTGCAGCTCTGCTGAAGACAGAAAGTTATAGCTATAGAAAGTAATAAATACCTGGTCACATACGTCATTTCATATTCCAGCATAATCTGGTTGACAAAATACCTAAAAGTCAGATGCTTGCACATTATAATGGTCCCTTCGAGCCCTTTGTCATAGAGTTAACAAGGACCCAGCATCTCATTGAATGGCTAAGGCGCATCCTGATACTGTTTTTCTGAAAGCTGTTGCCTGCAAGTCTGCAGTGAGCACAGCAAGCACTCTCCTGGGTCCGCACTGCTCACAGGTGTGTGTGACACTGGCACTGCAGCTTTTCATGCTGCTCTGAAGTCTCTCTCCCTGGAAATAAGCTGCCAACTGCATCCATACAGAGTCCGTAAGCTTTACCTCAGGTACCGCCACAAACGAACATTTAAAAATCAATATCGGAATAGTAAATAGGTCAAGCCTGGCATCAGATCTGAGCACATCCAATTTGCATCAATTTCCTCTTATCATTTCATTTTCCTTGCTTAAAAAGTAGGCACCCACAGTATTATTTTGAGTGCATGGACTTTCTTTCCAGCCTCCTCCATGACAACCTACTCTCTTGAACTTCATAGTCTGAGAAACTAAACTGGCACAAGGTTACTGGTCATCCTTTGGCTTCCCTAATGAGGTGTACCCCTTTCCTGCAGTTTCTTCCAGGATTGTGGCTCCAGAACCAGGTTAATCTCTAAGAAGCCACAATTACAGGTGCCTCCTGCAGCTTACACTGAGAAAATAAAACATCGAATTTCCACTGGTCAGCCTGGAGTAGCATCATGAGCTTAGGCTCAAGGAGTCTCATGTTTTAGTATTTCTATGTATGTTTTCTTACATGTTTCTAGGGCCTTAGAAACATATAGGAAATTTTCCACAAATGTGGGAAGCTGTACAGACCTGTTATTCCTGGATAATGAATAAGCAGGAGCGAAAGGGTTACTTCTGGAACACATTTTTTCCATTGGTTATTTTACTTGAAGAGAAGATGTCATTTCCCTGGAAAATTGAGGAGGGGGAGTATTTTCTTTTGAATATCTTCAAACATTTGCAAATGGTTATTCTGAACTCCCTGATGTACCATAAACAACTGTAAACTGTAGAAATTCTGAAAATGTACAAATACAAACAGCTATCCCCCAAGCTCTCCGGCACAAAGAAGAGAATATTCCATTTATAAATGGAATTCTTTGTGGATAGAATAGTTTGGGAAATGTTTATACATTGTTTTGCATATTATTGGGGGCAGTTTCTAGCTACAGAAGCTGCAAAACTGGTATTTAGAGTCTGAAAAATTAAAGGAAGCTTATAGTCTTTAAAAATATTCCATTAAAACTTAGTTATGCATCTGAGGAAAATATCTGCCCATTGAAATCATTTGTAGTTGTATCAACAAGCAAGAATGCATGAAAGTCAGGTAAGCAGGAACAGAGTGACTTCAAACTGGATGTAGAGGGCTACCATGTGCAAAGAACTAACAAATATGACTGCTTTGGAGACAACTGTACCTGGGCTGCTGCTACCGAGATACAGTCTGCTTTGGATCTCTTTTAAATGTTTTTTGGAAATCTTAATACAGTATGAAAAAGGCAGACACAGAAGGATGAAGGATACAGACTGCAGCTACTGACAAACTCTCTTGTGATAAATCATGCCATGAATTACCAATGAGCACATGGGGGAGATCGCTCGCCACCTTGTCCACTGCCTCTAAGCTTGCATTTGCTTTAGGTTTTTAATGTTTTCATTTGGTTTCAACATGTCACCAAACAGTATCCACCATTAGGGCACAAAAGCTACACAGCCCTTAATTTAATGGATGCATTTCCCATTCCCCCAACTATACGAATGGGCCAGGTTTCCAAAGGCATAGAGAGAAACCGTGCCGTGTGCGTACAGAAGATCAGGCAGGGCCAGAGACAGAGTGAATTACGGCAGTTTAGGCTGTGCTACGAGGCGACGTAGAGGCACTGGGGCCCAGAGAAGGTGTGATTTAGTGGAGGAGAGGAGGTTCTTTCTCACTCTTAAATCACTCACCTTGCCACCTCTCCATAGTCAACAAAGCCTCAATATTTCTGACTAGGGAAAACCGTAATTCTGGGGAGACTGATCATAAAAAGAACTCTCCAGTCTCAATAGGTATTGGACAATTTTGTCACTGGCTGGCTGAAGCCAGCTTAGTGTTTTTAGTCATGGTTCTGGTCTATATACAAGACCCTCACCTGATTCCTTATTCAGGAGCAGAGATCTTCCAAATACCCAACATATATTTTATGCTTTCTTGGTCTTTTGGTCCCATGGTCCATACAGGCTAGCACTTCTATTCTAGCCACTTCTCACCTTAATAACAATGGTAGTAAAGTACTGCGCCCTCCTATTCTTCCTGCAGTATCATGTGAGTGGGTGATCCTCGGATGCGTTTACAATGACAATTCCCAACTCTTTCTGAAGGCAGTCACTGTTTTGTCACATACCTGCCCCTTACGCAAAGCTTCATCAACCAGATTAAATTACTCTTGTGAACAAACCAGGGGCATTTTCAGTTGAGGTGACGAAGCGAAGGCTGAAGCCATTCATCTTCAGACAGCAGGACTTGCAAATGTACAGTCAGGAAGGAATGGAGTATTCTGCTTCTACTGGTAAAGCCATCAATGGAAGAGGAAACTGCAAAGCACAGTAGCTGAGAAACTCTTCCTGCACCACCCAGCAAGGCCCTCGCTCTAGTTCTGCATGCCCCAAGCAGGCCTCTGGTGTGCATGCGCCAGCTGAGAGCTGCACTATCACCCGAGTGTCACACTCCATGCTTTTACGTGCCACTGTGAAGTGACGGATTAGTAGTCTACAGTGGCTGCAGCTAGAAAAACAATAATGAAATACTGTCTTAAAATTTGAGGAAGCTGGGAAGTAGAGGCTTGGTTTGGTTGTTTTTTTAGGAACTTTCCCTGAAGACAACTGAAACAGATTAGAGGATATGAGCAAACAGAACGATGAAGGAAGGAATTAGTGTACGCTCCTACAGTGGGTAAAGGAAATGTGATTCTGGAGTCAAAGGCCACAGTATGAACCAACTCCGCCTATTAATTTGGTAGCCTTGGGCAAGTTACATCATTTTTCTGTCTCAGTTTCCTCATCCACATGAGGAAATGACGTTTTGATGGAACATTTTGACATATGATGTTTTGACATTCTGATAATTGCTTTTACAGATCCAAATAAATACCACTGTAAAAAGAAGAGAGCTTCGTGTGCAAATGTGAGCAATTACTCTTCCTGGCTCTCCTCCCCAAGTCTCCTTCCTCGCTAGGTTAGCGCCCTACCAGATAGTGCATAGAGGGCAGGCGCAGGCTGGCAGGTGTCGTGTGTCCCTCCAGGATACTCTGTCCCAGAAAGAGGGGCGCGCAAGTTAAGTGCTTAACAAATGACCATTGCTCTGCTTTCCATAAACAAGTTATAAATTCACTGAATTTTGACCTGTTTGCTGCCTGCTTGTGGGGAGGGGAGTGTTGAGGCTCTGGGTCCGGTTCCCTCACCCAGCAGCTCTGATTTGGACGAGATCTCAGATCTGCATCTGCCTCCTTGGCAACATGCATCCAATGCCACCAGGACAGCCAGGAGCAGCTCACATCCTGGCCCCCAAACCCTCACTGCAGCAGTTCCCACTCACTCTCAGTGGCTCACTTAGCACCAAGCAGGATTTTCCCCTAAGGTCAGAGATGCACATTTCCCCTTCAGCAATGCCGCGCTTTGCCGTAGGAAAGCCTCTCGCTATCTGTGGAGGCGAGCAGCCCTTCAGTTCAGCGACTGAACCCCCAAAGTGGGGAGAAAGCTAAGTGGCTCGCTGATGCTTGAGGACCTCCCTGTGGAATACTGGCTGGTGCCAACCAAAGGAAGACACCCATGCCCAGAAGTTAGGAGCCACTGCTCCCTCAGCCTTCCAGGCAAATGTGGCTTTGTGGCCTGGTTTCAGCTGGCATAGACACGCATGTAAAGTTAGTTTTTATTCTCATCCTACAGCTGGAATCCGTGGCTAGCAGTAAAATCTGGTGAGTCGGGACCTTGTGCCAGCGACGGTTACTGATTCTAGGGCGTGGCCCTGTTCATGGGTCCTGGCCTTCACCACTGCCCTGCAACCCAAATCATCCCTCCTCCCTTCCACATCCGCCTCTCCTTCAGTAGGGCACATGTTAGACCCGAACCTAATAACAATGTAAAAGTGTAATTAAAGAGAGCATTTCGATTCGGGCCCAAGACTGGGCTTTGCCCTTCATGACCTTGGGCACGGCACTTACACACTGTGGCTCTCTCCTCAGCTGTAAAATGGGAATGACGCTACTAAACAACTGCTCAGTGTCAGTCATCGGTGTTGGATCAAAACGTCGACAGTACAAGCTCACACAAAGTGTACTGTAAGACACGGAAGGTAAAGAAAAAAATCACGATTATTAACAAAACTCTGGCGACTCGGCCTTGTAGCAAGCAGCAAGGCGCGGGGCCCTGGATGGTGGAGGAGTGCCTCGGTGGACATACAAACCTTTTACTTATTCTGATTTCTAATTCGGAGGCACCTCCGTTTGAGCGGCGGCTCCAGGTCGTTGGGCCCGGCGAGCATGGGTGAGGAGATGATGCACGGGGCCATGGCAGTCTTCTCCGCGGGTTTTGGCACAGGCTGGATCACGCAGCCGGTCTTGGGCAGCATCCGCAGAGCATAGGCGTGGTCCTCGTCCGCGGGGTTATTAAGGTTCGGGTCCGATTTGTCGCCCCCCGCCAGGGCGTCCTCCCCCACCAGCTTCTTGGCTGCCTCCCCGTCCAGGTGGCAGTTGGAAGCACAGTTGTTCTCCTTCACCGACTCCAGCTCGCTCACTGCTGGCTCCTCGGGCGACAGCAGCTTCTTGGGCGGCGGCGGCGGCTGCTCCGGGGGCGGCTCCGCGCCCTTGGCGACCTCGGCGGCGCCACGCGTGCCGTTCACGATGACGTTGCAGGCCGCAGCCGCCTCGGGGCCCGCAGGGGCGCCGGGGCCCGGGTCTCCGGCGGCGGGCGGACTGCAGTGCCCGTCCCTGCAGCCGCCGCAGGTCCTGCGCTCCGTAACGCCCGGCTCGCGCTCCGCCTTGACATGCGCGTGCAGCGCACGGTGGATCACGTTGTGCAGCCGCGCGCGGTGGCCCACGGTGAGGTCGATGACGCCGTCCTGCGGGCCCTGCAGCACCCCCGGGAAGCCGAGCGCGCCGCCCGCGCCCGGGGGGCTGCCCGCGCGCCGCGTCAGGTCCACCACCTCGCCCCGGCCGAGCTCCGGGGGCGCGGGCGCGGGCGCGAGACTGAGGGCCTGACCTGAACAGCCGGGCGGCGAGTCCGCGGACTTGGACGAGCCCTGTTTGGAGTCCCGGGGCGACAAGGAGCGTCCGCCGGCCTTGCCGCCCGCCGCCGCCGAGGGGTCGCCGGGGGCGCTGGGAATGAAGCTCTCCCCGTTGCTGGAGAACCCGTTGGGGGGCTTGGAATCATTGACGTGGGGGATGGGGATGGGGATGGGAATGGGCACGGGCAGGGGCACGATCACCGGGTACGGCACGAGCAGGGTGGGGGGCGGCACCAGCGGGGCGAGCGACGGCAGCCCGAAATTCATCATCTGGGGCACCGGCATCGGGCCGTTGGGCATCATGCTCACCGGCGGGAAGGGAAGACTCGGCAGGGGGGCGCCCGGGGGCGGTGGGGGCAGCAGGCCCGGGGGGTTCCCGGGCATGGTGGGGGTGCTCGGGGCGTGGATGTGGGGCGACAGCATGGGCCGGTGCATGGGGCTAGACGTGGGCCCCAGGTTCCTGGGGCCGCCGGGCGGGGGCCCGATGCCGGGCAGCATGGGGTTGGACAGAGGGCTGTTGGGGTTGGAGGCGTGGTGCGGGGGACCGCGGATGAAGGGCGGGCGGATCTGCTGCATGATCTGCTGCTCCATGAAGATGGGCAGCGGCACCGGGCCGCGGTTGGTCATCACCATAGGAGGGCTGCGCGGTGGGACGCCGAGGGGAGGTCCGATGCTGGCCGGCGGCTGGACGGAGACCGGAGGGATGTTTGGAGTCTCGCTCATGGGGATGGACTTGGGCACTGGCGTGGGGATTTTAGTGACAGAGCAGTTGGCAGTGTCAGATGGAGAGACGGTGGTGGACGCCGATGGGCCAGGGCCCTGGCTTTGGCCAGCTGCAGCCACCGGGGAGGGGGCCTTCCTCCGAGCATCTGTCAGCGGGATATTCCAAGAGTCTGGAGTGAGCAGCTGCACCCCGGTGCCTTCTGCTTTATTTTCCATGGGAGGGTGTAATGTACTGCACAGCCCAGCTGGAAGATTGGCCTGTGTCTCTTTGTAGAAAATGTCCATTTTGTATTGATTGAGACATTTTGCACTGCAGAACTGAAGCCTTCTTTCCCCGTCCCCAAAATCCAGGTATTCTTTTGTGTGTCTTATGTGCTTACACCAGTCACATACCTACAACACAGTAACAAGAAACCACAACAGGTAAGATAAGCAACTTCCTTGGGTAGATGGCGTTTCATGTTTCACATAAAGGCTCGTTCAAACTTTATCACAATTTCTCAAACAGGGTCAAGTGCTTCTTTCTAAAAGGTAAACTTCTGAAATATTTGTGAAATGATGGCTTTGCTTTACAAATATTAACTTTGGAATAGCAATGATCACAGTCTCATTCTCTTTTAAGAAATTGTGTTGTCAAGCATGACTGAAGATGGTTCTGACAAAAAGAAGTACATAACCTGCCCTGTATAGCTGGCCTCCCATTTTCACCTGTCAAAGAGGCTCACTGTGAACACAAATCTAAATAGTTTTGGAGGGAAGGATTCTCCAGAAGTTTCAGTGTACGTGAAACATAACCCCTTAAAATTCTCCTCACGCAAAGTCACTTTAAACTATAGACTGTGTCCAATAATGCAGTTGGAAAGGGTGTGCTGTGTTAACCAATAACACAAAGCACTGAACATCACTCTGTCTGGCTTCCAAGGAGAAACTTGGAATTAGTCGTGAAGTCTGTGTGAGGTTTAGCTATCCCCAACCTGTGATGTTGCAGCAAGCTAGAATTATTTTTTGAGCTGTTTGCCCACTCTTTCTCAGTAGTCAGAATTTTTGGTGACATTTCTTGGCAGGCAGTCTTATTTAACAACTTTTCAAGCACCAGAGAACATTTTCCAAAAGTTGTTATGGCTCCCCCACCCCCCCAAAACCTACTCCTGGCAAAAGAAAGACAACGCCAAATTTATTTTAAAGTTGGGCTGCAGAACTAATTAAAGGCTGAGAGCTTTTCCCAATTGGAAATCACTAGACATCAAAGTTCAAAAAATAGTCATTCTCAGCTTCGGAACCCATTACTTTGGAGAAATTATTGTGATTTCATTAACACATTAATTTTGCAACACCATCAGCTCTCACAGATGGTAAAGACATGATCTACAATTCAAATATGACTCTTGTTTGCACAAATGTCTTTCCTTCATATGGCATTTTAAACAAGAATTAATATGAGTAATCTTGCCATAGCTATAAACAGATAAACAGATGTCAAAATTTTCAATAGTTCCTTCAGTGCCTCACTTTTTTTTTGGACAGAATTTTACACACACAATCTTTTTCTTCTCATTATTATTTTTTGTCATATCCTCAGCATTCAAAAGCCACAGAGTAACAGAGGAGGAATTGTAAAATTCAGTCAATGGTGGGATTATTGAATTCTAGTTTCTCCCCCCAATAAAGCACTGGTTCCAATTTTGTCCTAATGGGACTCTGTTTTCGTTGTACACAGTGTCTTCCGTTCGTGTGAGTGCATTTTTTAAAACTATCATAAACTGATAAAATGAAAAGATGATAAATTTTAATAATGACTGGTCACATAAACAATGCAAAAACAACATATGCTGGGCATTTGATTACTCATCTCACTTAACTCTCAGCTCTTCTAGACTGTAAACAGTGGCGGCATGCTGGCATGTGACTATGGACAAACGCAAGCATGGCAGATATGGGTCTGTACCTGTACCTCTCCTCTTTTCTTTCTCATTTTCACTGATATTTACAGGTAATAAACTTGACAGTGTGAGAGTGAATAAAATACACTCATTGGCTCCATTGGTTTTTCTTGTCTGCTGTCATAGCAAATTGCCCTTTCAAAATATTTCTTGCAAAAATTTGAGGACATTTTGCCGAGTGCCATTTGATGATCAGAATACCTATTCTTTCAATTGCAGTCAGGAAAGTATTAAAAATAATTTAAATGTTCATATTCACCTGTCTTTTACTACAGTGTTTCAGACTGCTCTGAATCAAGGGAAATTTTTATCCTAAGTGAGATGCTCAGTTTACAAATACATGCAGAATTGCCTCTGGTGAGAGGAGACCCACAAAATCCATCAGACCCTCAAATTTTTCATCTATATAAAGGTTAAGTACACTAGTATTGAAAACATGGTACACATATATTGCTTTTTAAAACCCTTGATCTTTTTCATAAAGTTAACATTTAATGATGTGGTATTTAAATTCCATTGTGAAATAAAACCACTTGCCACCGTATCAGTATGAGGCCTCCACAGAAAGCCTAAGACACAAATTTATAAGCTTGAAGCTCCTTTTCCTTCTATAATCATAGGCTGAAAAACATTATCAATGGATTAAACTAATTAAAATAATAAGCTAATTTTCTGGTATATTTCTTTTGGATCTTTTTTTTTTTAACTGTAAGGAAAAAAGTTTTCTGAAATTTTTAATTGGTTTTTAAATTTCCAGGTTGTATTTTTTTTCCTTCAGAGGAGTCCTGTTTCCTCAAGCTAAATACTGTAAATATTTTCAAGTGGAGTAAAATATAATAGTAGCAATCTAAACACTGCATAATTTAAGTGTTCTTTCTTCATCTCCTTCACTTTTAGTAATTCATGGATGAATTAGGGATGCTTTTAGATCTATCTGAATCAGTGAGAATTTTCCTCTATATTTTATCTATTTCCACATAAAAAGGACATCAAAGTTAAAAACAAAATCCTACTTCATCAAGCTTTCCCATTAAGGCAGAGGCCCAACCTCAGCAGCTTGGTTTTTTGCAACATCCTGGAGTGTTCCAGTGGTGGTATGCTCATCCATGAGGGGCTTGTTTCTGCGTAATGTGTGAGTTTGTGTATCACCTTGCCTTATTACATTGCAATTCAGAACACTAACCTACAAATACAGAAAAGCAATCTTTCTGATGAAGCACAAAATTATTAGAGGGAAAAAACTGTCACTTAAGAAATAATGAATCAAATCTGTCTTACAGGACACATCATTTAAGAGGAGGTCAATGAATTTATGGCACAAATGGCTATATCATGTGAGGCAATAAAACACAGCACCATCATTCATTCAACATCTAACTAATGACACACTTCTACTAATTAAAGATTTCATCATAAGAGCCTGAGCTGATTACTTAAGATGCAGTAGCTGGGTGAAAATATATACTGCATCTCTCTCTTTAATAAAGTAACATCTGCATGCCTATGAAATACAATGCACGTGACTCAGTTTTTCTGAATTCTGGTATAGTGGGGGTATTCTTCCCTTCCATAGACAACTCTAAAGTGTATTTTATTTTACTTTTTGAGGCACTATTTTTCCCTCATTATGCCAAGAACTACCAAAATTCCTTCAGACATTTTAAAAGATAAAAATTAAGAAGCACAGAGCTCAACTCCCTGAGTTCTGGAATGATTTCTCCCTAATTCCTCCCCAGCTTTGTTTCTGTTGGAACCTGGCCTCTCTAGTTCCCCTTCTCTCCCCTACAGGTCCCAGATTGGATGGAGGCTGCTGCTGTTTAATGATGCCAATCTGGGGACTGAACAATCAGCAAATGCAATGCCATTGAGCAAGACAGCTGAAATGCTTCGTATCACAAATACATAATGTATCACCAGGAAGACAAAAAGATCACAAAGGAGATAAACAAATGTGTGTTCCATTCAACCCTAGAACGGCAGTCCTCGAAAAGATTAAATTTACCTTCCTGGGATGTGTCCAATTCTAAACAACAGAATGAACATTTCCTTTAGTCCATTTGGAGTATTTACATTTTGGTGGCTGGCTGCCAGGGTAGTACTTATAAGCTCAGTGGCCTGATGGATTCACTCCTTTCCTGTGAAATAAATGTGTGGCAACCTACACCACTAAACTGCTCAAAAGACACTGCCTCAGCAGAAATAGCACTTGCTCTTGATACCAGAAAACTCAAAGGCCGGACTTCTGGTTCCTATAACTCTTTCCATCTTCTATTTCCCTGGAAAGAAAGAAAGCTATTCATGTTGGCAGCTGAGCCTTCATTTTTATATAAACGTCCAAAGTCAAAGCCAAAGTATGCCATGAGGTTACCCACATGACATATACATTCTGCTGGGTTTCAGAGAAGATTCGGGTAACTGGGGGAGAGGGCAGGGTTTCTAATTAACACATTAATCAGCTGTCGGCTGTGGGAGTAAAGTTCACGCTTTAATGGAACCCACCGCTGCCTTCGGAGTGGTAATCTGGCACCAGGAAATATTTAATTAAGAAACTCTTCTGCTGAAACCTTTCTTCTCTGGGCAAAGATATTTGCAGCAATGGAACAGTAAAAAGATATTAGCATCTGTTGGAATGTCATCAACAATTTGAAGACAACACAAAATCTTCTTGTGCATCTGACTTTCCACTTACACAGCACCCAGGCAACAGCTCTGGAGATGCAGCTCCTTAAGCAAAATTGCATTTTGTCACAGGAGCACAGTTCCGCAGGCCTTGGCATGTTAGGCAGAGCACCCTGTAGTCCGTGCCCAGCTCCAGGAATCATGAGCTCATTCGGGAGTGAAGTGAAGGAGTGTGGAGAGATGCAGGCGGGGCTTTCCGGGTTTTGGAAGGCTCCGGCTGCAGCCCCACCTGTCGTAGTCACCTTCCAGCCTGACCCCACCTGAGCACCTGCCCCTGGTCTTGCTCTGGAGAACCAGGTCCCAGCAGCCGGTGTTCCTTCAGGTCTTGGCAGTGCCTCACACAACGCCCTAGTTCTGTGTACCTAGTGGCAAAGGATGCAACAGAAGTTCCGTGGGAACTGGACTCAGATGTGTGTGTCCGGGCTCCATCACTTCATAACAGCGTACCGTTATGTAGTCTCAGCCTCAGTTTCTTCATCCATAAAATGGCACTAATGGTAATAATAATTTGCTGCCAGGCATATCACTAAGCGTGTCACCTGGTGTATCTTTTTAATTTCCAGCCTGCCACCGTCAGGATTGCTGATGGCACCTATGTCTTAAGTTCATTTTCTGCAGAGGATGGTTCTATGGCCGTTCAGGGAGGGGGAACAGAGCTGGTTTTCCCAGGAGCATATGTGACTGTAAGAGAAAATGGGGCATATTTTTCTCTGGACAAATGCATGATGTGTCTCTCAGACACCAGCTGGGCTCTGCTTCCCAGGAGGCTCTGTCCTTGGGTAACAGAGGGACTGACTGCAGGGACAAGAAAGCCAGCCAGCAGTCCTGTGCACATCCAGCTGCCCCCATCCTGAGAAGCCTTGATTCAGCTCCTGCCGAGCTGTCCTCTCTTCCTAGCCAGTCTTTCTCTAATTCAGGAAAAGCTTGACAAAGCAGCATGGCTGGCTGGAAATGAGTGTTAGAACCATTAAAATGAGTGATTCCTCTTAGGCTCAACTGCTGTTTGAATAGTGGAAGTCATAAATGGTGCTATTTATGTTTTATTAAAAAACAGCGGATGGACGATCTACTTGGCTTCATACATGGCAGAACCATCTCCAAAAGCAGGGCCAGAAGCCATAGTGTCAGATGCCTTTCAGTCAGACCCCCCGCCCTGCCACGGCAGAAGGTGTGTGTGATAGGAGCCCTCGGGGTCAAGAAGAGGCCACTGAAGCCCGGCAGGACGGGCAGGATGGATGTCAAAGTCCTGTATTCCAAGTTTTCATGCAAAGCTGGAACTGAGAGTGAAGGAAGAAAGAAATGATGCTGTAGCCATAGAAATGCAAAGCCACAAAGAATTCAAGAGACAATTCACAAAGAAACAGTGATGCCCAGGCATGGTGGCACACACCTTAATCCCAGCACTTGGGAGGCTGAGGCAAGAGGATTGTTGCGAGTTGGAGACCAGCCTGGGCTACAAAGTGAGCTCAAGGCCAGCCTGATCTGCACAGGGAGAACAAAACAGTGAGGACTTTTCACACGAAAGCAAATTCATGAAGTTTACTCTCAGAATAGGAGACTTTCTACAGATTTTGACTCCAACACAATGGTTGTTACATACCATTGTAGTAGTTCTTTTTGGTGGTCTCCTCTCCCCTCCCCTCTCCCCTCCTCACCTCTTTCTGCCTCCTTCCCTTCTCTCAGATAGGATTTAGAATGCAGGGAGAGGGTAGAAAGTGTCTTTGGGACTTGAAACTCTCCTCAGAACCCTGCCCCCCATGGAAATCATTACACAATCACTCCCATTCTTCTTATCTTGTTTTGAACTGGATTCCACAAGTCTTGGTCTAGATCACTGGGACAGATCTTTCCCTTTGTCATGGGCCATGAGCTCTACAAAGTGGATCAGAACTGGGCTTGGTTTTCTAGATCTCAATGAGCTGTGACCAGTGGTCATTACTGCCTCAAGTCTCTGAGTCCACAGCCAAAGCAAGAGGTACAATCCTGGCCCGTGTTCTGTGGTTCAGACGGTGACTTCCCTTGGGTTGACGTGTCGCGTTGCCTAAGAGCACCAGCCTCTCATCAAAAACACTGCTTCACTGAGGAGGTAAATGCCACTCTTGTCATCACAGCGCCAGTCATCCAGACGGAAATGGAAAAATTCAGTCAAGTTTTGGGAAAATTTGGTCTACCTGCTGCCACATGTCTGCTGTCTGTTTTGGCCAGGAGACTTCAGAGCAGTTAAATAGCCAGAGACCTCAGAGCAGTAAAAGTCAGCCTGAAGGACTCAGAGACCATCTCACCCTCTCCTGCCTGCTCGGGGTAGGCCCAGACAGTGAATCTCTCTGAGCCTCAGGCGCTCGGCTATAAAGTGAGACAGACATTAATGATGGTACTGTCAGGGGACACATGGGAAAGAAAGGAAACCAGCAAGGGACCGTGGACGTGGACAGTGTGCCACACAAAAGGAGACCACAGCCTTCGGCCCCATCTCCCACTGTCTCCCATGCCAGTGTCACTCACGATGATGTGGGTTTTTCTCCTTTTTATCACCTCCGGATATAAGTACTACCTGCCCTGAAAACCCCACCATCACATGGTCTTAAAGCGAGGCCCTCTGCATGTCAGGCTCTGGGCTAGGAGCTGGGCAGAGGAGAGTCAGTGGAGCCCTCACCCTCCTCCCGCGGCCAGCAGAGTCCAGGGCGGGGAATGGGAGGGGCAGGGCCTGGTTTTGTCTTTATTCAGCCATTTCTGCTTCAAACTGAAACTTAAAAACTGAGTTCCTAATTGTAATGGTTTTTTTTAAAATTCAAAAGCAAGCACTGAGCTGCACTCAAAAAGATGCTGATGGGCCATGAACAGAGCAGGGAAGGGTCCGCACATGCCTTAAGGATTGTTAACCAACAGTGGAAGAAACCAGCACCTTTTCTCTCCCCTCCCAGCAACCCGCTGCCCACCATCCCCACCCAGTTAACCGATTTGTCCTTAGGGTCAAACTCAACTCTTTGTTTGTTTGAAACTGGGATGTCTGAAGTTGCAGTATTTGGGATTCAAAGAACTCTGTCCCAGGGTAACAAGTTACGGAGAGGGACTCTGGGACCTAGCACACTGGTGGGGTGAGGTGGGGTGTGCCTTAGTGGTGGGGAGTTTGCTCCGGTGTATGAGGCCTCAGGTTCATTCTGGCACTAAAAAGAGAGAGCAGCAGGCAGGGAGGGAAGGAAGGAAGGTGGGAGGGAAGGGACAGTGCCAGTTGCCTAGCTTCTCTCTGTTACTCACTTCCTCCTGCATGAAGGGTTTTTCAGAAAATGGCAGAAATCATATTTCAACACACGTGGTTTTGCATATACAACAGTTAATCGCCCATCAGTAGGACTGTTTGAAAAGAGTGCTGTTACTACGAGTGTCTGCAGCAGTCTTTTCTCCTGGAGATTTTAGGTGACTCTGGCTCCCAGCCTCCTCACAGCCAGGCCGTGTCTCAGCAACAAAGGACTGTGCGGCCAGTGCTGTGTGTGTGTATGTGGGTGGCCGAGGTCAAAGGCACTGCTGGGCAGAATTAACAGCCCTCTGGCACCCTGCCTTGTGTCCCACTGCCCCGACCCACTTTCTAGCTGCTCCCAGCCATGGCTTATTCACTTGCTTAGAACCTTCCAGACACCTGGCAAATGGTTTCACTCTTACATCACCCCATTTGGTTGTCTTTTTTAAAAGAGTTTTTATTTATTTTCTTATTTTAAAGAGTCGGCCATCTTCGAATGATCTTGCACACTTCCCTGTGCCCTGGGCCGTGGAACGACCTACTGTGGATGTGCCAGGTTATCTCACTTTATATCCTGCTGTCCATCTCTGCCCAAATCCCTGAGGGACACCCTCTTGAAAGCCATGGCCTTCCTTACAGTGCCTATTGCACATCTCAACGGATATACTACTAGCAAATATACTAGCAGTAACAGCCAGCAGGATTTAAGCTGAGCATGCTGAGCATGCTACACGGATTACTGCATTCAACCTTCACAAACACCTTATCCTACACATAACTGGATTCAAAATAGGTTAAATAACTTGCCCCAAATCACGTCTGCAGATAACAGAGGGCAAACCCAGCCACTAACTTAGATCTGTCTGGCTTCAAAGCCCATATTGCCCTACTACTGCAAAGGGTTTGTTTTGTTTTATTTTGTTTTAATTTTTTTCAAGATTACAAGATTAAGATGGTTGATTAGTATTTAATAATAAATCCTGTTTTGAAATTCCAAAAATTATAGATATTTAACTCAAAGGAACTTAGCAGGCTGAGCCCAGCCTCTCTCCCATGCAAGCCTGGGTTTCCTTCACGTGTAGGTGGTCGTCCAGGTGACACCTATGCTTCCAGTGAGATGGACATCCACCTTGATCCGCCCACAAGGCCCAGCGTGATTCACACCACAGAGAACTTTCTCCTTTGTGCTGACTTTGCAGTTGCAACATAATCGCAGAGTCCTGGGCTGCACAAAGCTGCCTGTCCAGGGTTGATTATTAGAAAGTTTAACCACTCCACTGCCCTGCCACGGCCTTCCAAAGGTAGTTCTGTTCTCCTGTGTGCCTCAGCACAGATCAGCTTTTTTTGCAAATCTCAGCCTTCCCCCTACTCAAGAACTGTCATATTTCCTAAGGGTTATTTTTAAACGTCCCTAATTCTGTACCCAGTCTCCCTAAGACAAGTTCCTTTAGCCCTCCCTTCCTGTGAACATGAACCTTGAGAGCCAGTGCCTTGTAGCCAGGTACAACTCTCCTCATTAATGCCCCTTTTAAACAGCAGACCCCAAAATGAAATGCAGTAGCCTGACCAGCAAAAGGTCCAGTAAAATCCTTTCCTCCCTGCTGGATGTAGTGGTGAATGCCTGTAATCCCAGCACTTGGGGCGGAGGGGGGGAGCAGGGGGAGAGGGGGGGCTGAAGCAGGAGGATTATCACAAGTTTGAGACTAGCCTGGGCTACAAAGTGAGCTCAAGGCCAGCATGAACTGTGTAGCAAGACCCTGTCTCAAAAAAGCCAAAAAACCAAACCAACTAACAAACAAACAAAAAATCCTCTCCTCCTTTATGTAGAACATTTTTTTTTTTTATGTAGAACATTATACCTCTGACAATGCCACTCAGGGAAGCAGTGCTTTTCAGCAGTAACATTCCAAGTTTCAGTTTTTGCTTGCTTGCTTGGTCAGTTGGTCAGTGAGTCAGTTGGCCAGTCTGTCTGTCTATCTGTCTATCTATCTATCTAGCTATCTATCTATCTGTGGAGACAAGGTCTCTCTGTATGGCTCAGGGTAGCCTTGGACTAACTTTGTAGTGCAGGCTGTTCTCAAATTTGTGGGGATCCTGCTGCCTCAGCCTCCCACATGCTAGGATTACAGGTGTGTATCAAGTCTAGCTATCAGTTTTTGCTTTTTAAAAAATGATCATTTATTACCTTTATATACCAAGCTTGAAGTTTTCACTTATCTCCCTTGATTCTAACGAAAAATTTGTAAAGCAGTGACCTTTTTTCTCATTTTACTTGAAAAATGAGAAAACAACTATTCAAGGGGAGCAAGTGATTGCCTGCAGATTTCACCCTAAAAATAATGGAGCCAGGACCCTCAGTCCTGAACCTCAACTTGCTCCCTTTTCCCTCCACCATGCCGCTTGCTTTATTCTGGGTTTCTGATCAACCAGAACCTTTTTCTCCTAAATATTCGCCAACTATTTGCTTCATGACTGTCTAAGGGCTCCTGAGCAAGCGATCAAGCACCCCAGCCCAGAATTTCAGAATGCAGAACCCCTCTCCCGATGCTGAAAAATCTGCTCAACTTTTGTCCATTTCTGCCTTTTTGAGTTTGCCACACATTTGCTTAGCACGGCAGGTGCTCTCCGCCTGTCCCTCTCCTCGACTTGGGGGCCTGGTCCTCTTTCTGGCACCTGTCCCCCCTTTCCCAGAGAGTGAAGGCCTCTTTATAGCGGCAACAGAAACCTCAGCAAAGCCCCGAGCCCTGCCTTCTCGCTCTTTCCTTCAGTACTACACCATTTGCCCTCAGCATAGACTAGTCCACTCCACTTAGCTCCCTCCCGTGAGTTTCTCTTGTCAAGCTGGGTTTCCCCCAAGGCTGAGCCCTATTTTGCACCCTTGCCTTCCTGATACAATAGCCATTTCCAACCTCAGCACTCCCCAGACAACTGCTTTCAGGCTCTGTCTGTGGGCCAAGGCAATCTTTCTGTGGGAGGGGAAAAAAAAATCTTTCTGCTTTTTAAAACCTGCTTTTCTAAGTTCAGGGGAACACGGCTGATAACATCCAGCATTCTGTCCCCTGCCACTCCACCATCGGTCGCTCGACATTTCCATCTGCAAGCCAGGCAGCCCTGGCCTGTGCCAAGCAGAATGGTGGCCCAGGGAGGTGCCCTCTCTGCTTCTCCGCCATTCCACAACTACCCATGAGGCACAAGAAAAATTACAAATACCTGTTCCAAAGAACACAATATCCTTGGCAGATATCTAGTAACTTGTCCCATATTTTGCTTCTTTGCTAACTAACCTACTTCTTTGTATCTCCTCTAGGTTTTACATGAAATACCCCCAAATTAATCCTTTGATGTTTCCTTTCACTTTCCTAAAATTCCTTCTCTTACAGCCTTTCTTAAGTGGATGGATTGCTGTACACGATATATTTTCCTGACTTTTACCCACTTGTTAGCTGTGTCACCAGAGTATGTCATTTCATATTTTAGTTCTTCATGTTAGCCCTAGGCTAGGCATATACCCTGTCCAGGTCTCTGTGGCATCTCTGAAATTGCTTTTTTTTTTTTTTTTTTTTTTTGCGGTACTGGGGATCAAACTCAGGACCCTGTGCTTACTAGGCAAGCGCTTATTCCACTGAGCTATATCCCCAGCCCCTGAAATTGTTACCCTTGTGTACACACAGTCCCAGGTACCTTAGTCCTTCCCACCCTGTGTTGGTAGAGGGTCATCGGCAGCCATTCCTTTGTTCCTGCTTGTGGCTCTGTTTCCTGGAGAGGAACTGGCCCCTCTCTACTGGCCGGTCCTCCCCTGACTAACTGCTCCTCTCTTCCTTGGGAGCACTGTGGTTTGGTCTGAGCCCCCTGCAACTTTAGGTGCTGCCCTGTGCTTTGCGGTCCTCTGCCCTTTAAGGGCTGCTGTGAGGAGCAAAATGCACGGCCCATCTGGAGGCACTAAGAGTATGCAGTGCCGCATAGATACGTACATTTCTGTTTTATTGTTACAAATGTACACTAGTGACTTTTGGTAGTTTAAAAAAGGAGCCAATGGTTCGCCTATGTGCTCTCTTCTTATTTACTCATTACTCATTATTCTTCTATTAAATGTTACTAAAAATACAAAGAGAAAATCCACTAGTATGAATTTTCCTATGTGTACTTCAAAGTAAAAAAAGGATGCCACAAAAATACAACACAGAAACCCAAACCAGCAAAACACTTGGCCCCCGCCCCCAGCCCTCCACTGCCTTTCCAATGCTTGTAGCGTGTTTGACAGCAGCGTAATTGCAATAATGAGGAGGCTTCTGGGCCAGGCTGTGGTCTTCAGTTCGCTATGGATGTTCTAGCCTTAGGCTCAGCTTCAGGCCAGGACCAGTCACCCGGCCCAGAGTCACCAGTGGAGTCCCTAAGCTCAGTCACACACAAATGTGACATTTATGGCATCTGGTGAACTATGCTGCAAATTCAAAAGACCCAGTGTGCTTGGCTTACAAACTTGGGGAGAAAGAATAATTTGGGTTGCCTTGTTTTTTGCGACCAAGACCAGGGTGAGAGCGCCTGGAAGGGTTGAGGTGGACTGCTCCCGGCTTCTTTGGGCCTATACTGTGGGGAGCAGCTAAGCTGGAGATCAACCGCACATTCGGGCCTAGAGCAAAGCCAGGCCAGAGAACACCGGGCCCCAGAGGTGAGCCATATAAAAAAGTTGTGGCCCCCTCTCAGGATCCTCCTGGCTGTGTGGGTCGAGGCAGGTGGCGCCCAGTGTGGGGCCCAAGCGTGGCAGGGGTGGGACACTCAGTAAGCAAGACGAGGAGCCGCGCCGGGAGTGTGCGTGGCATAAATAAGGCATGGAGTGCATCGAGCAACTGCTGGGCATAAAACAACGGGGACTTCAAACTCTAAAGATCATTCTTTGTATATTAAAAAAAACAGTGCTTATAGCTTTGCTTAAGGTTAGAGGGACGCCTACCAAGACTGCACAGCTTGCTAAATATCTTGAGTTTGTTCAAGAGACCTGTCCTTGGTTTCCAAAAGAAGAAACTGCACATTTACATACTTGGGAGAAGGTAAAAAAGCAGCTTGCAGCAAGACTAGGGAAAAAGCCAACCAGCACAAACCTATCCAGACCCCTACAGATTTTTAAAGGGTACTGAACTGGGGGAAACAGCTCCTCTCACCGCTTCTCACCCACCCCAGGCGGGAGGGAGCAGGGCCAAAGGGCAAAACCCGAAGAGCTCAGCTGAGCCTAGAGCTGGCCGGGAGGAAGGGGCAGAAAAAGCCTAAATGCCTGCTTGCTTTGTCAAAACAGTGTCAGCTGTAGCCAGAAACAGGGCTCAGGGCGCCCACGGCAACCGCACCCTTGTCCTGGAGCTGATGGACAACCCCAGTCAGCTCAGAGCACACCAGCACCCAGCCTTTCCCTGTGCCTGTGTGCACACAGGGTCGCTGCCTGTCCATCAGAGAGGTCAGATCCCCCCTTCCCAACCAGCTTTATTACGCGTAGAATTTCTCCTTAATCGCCCAGCACCCTGCACAGGACCCTGCTGGCTGTGCAGGTCGCAGCACTACACATTGGTTCCCTTGTCACGGCTATGTGTGGACCATCGGTTTGCCTTGTTCTTTCCTATCTGTGTGCTGTGAATTGAGCCATTTTGCTGTGCTCACTGCTTCACTGAAAACCAACACTCCACAAATGTTAGATTCCTCCTGGAGCATCCCTCTGACAACTCCTTCCTCCACTGGTCGGGGGTCAGCTCGCACCCATCTCCTCATCCAGGCTGAATACTGGAACTGCTCAATGTGCGGCACAACCCGTGTTTGTACAGAGTTAAACACGCCTGTACTTAATCATCTCAAGTAGCTTCAACAGAAATATCACAGTGTCACTCACCAGAAGTCTGTAAAAAGGCATGTAGACCATGAGCATATCTTATTTTAGAGCTAAGTAAATTAGGGCCAGCAACCATGATATACTGTCGATACTGAGGTACAAGCCCCCATCTCAATAACCCTATAACCAACTGTCTTACCTCAGGCCTACTCTGAAAAAGGAAAGGAAATGTGGAGAGCACTTGCATCTGGCCCACCGACACCGGGCTCTCAGCTCCTGGCCAGAGAGTATGGTAGAGTGCCCTATGCAAAGGGTGAGACGCAAAAGAGAGAAGAGCTTGGGGGATCATCCAACAATGTGAGGCCAACTGCCAACTTTTAGTGCTTACTATCTACCTCTTAAATAAAAAGTGGTGCTGGACAGAGTCAAAGACTGGCAGATGCAAAAGTGGGGAGCAGCAATGTAGAGAAGAAAGGAGAAGAATCTCGTACTGTTCTGGGTTGCATCTCAAATGTCCCCCAGGTTCTCACCCGAGTGGGAGGTGATTGGAACCTGGGGGGAACGATGCTCAACAGCGGATTTGCCTGTTGATGAGTTCAGTAACAGAAGGTGCTGTGAGAAGATGGGCTCGGTTGGAGATGCATCTGTGGGGTGTGACCCAGAAAAATGTATTCTTGTCCCTAGCCCCTCCCTGCGTTCTGTTTCCTGGCTGCCGCAGGTTAAACCCTTTCCCTCTGCCATGCCCCTCAGTGGTCTGTTCCTTGGAGCCTCCCAACCATGAACTAAAACTGTGAGTCAAAATATACCGTTCCTCCTTTATGCCGTGGGTGTAGGGTATTTTGTCCTAGCAGCCAGAAAGTCACTAAGACACCTGCCAACCACGTTTGTGTGCACACAAAACCATGAGACTGAGCGTCTCTTCTGGTGGGCTCATGGCCTTCTTGGCCACGGGTGACTACAGTGTGGGCTCCGCCTACCAGAAACAGAGTAACTCAAAAACAAATTAGACTTTCTTCTTCAGAAAGTGTGAAGGCAAAGTAATGTCAGGAGTCTAAGTAGTGCTGGGGACAGCGGACATACAGCCAGACAACCAAACAGGCAGACACCAAGTGGAAACCACAGGGTAGCAGAGGTCTCACATTAGAGTGGGGAGAGGGAAGCTAGAAGTGGCTGCAGTGGAAGAAGCAACGCTGCCCACTCCTTCAGGACCACACAACAGTGCAGTCGTTCGCTTACTAGCACTATGGTTTCACAGTCAGACCAAGAGCGTAGGCTATGATAGGATAAGCAGTGATGACTATTTCCATTTTTCTGGTTTCCTTGAGCTTTTTAGAACAAACCCTTCATAACTTCAGAAAGACCAAGAGTCCCATCCAGAGAGACACACTTTGGTTTAATACTAACTTTCACCCTGACAGGTATTACTTTCTGCTAAAAGATGGGACTCACAGATGGGACAGTGACTTTGAGGTTCTTGAATGATCCCATAAAACTTCCTCCTCATGGTCAAGGACAACTTATGGCACGTTACTCAGTGCTCTGCTACAGGTGTGGGTATCTAGGACAGCTCAGCCTAGGGCTGGCATAGCCGACTCATATGCAAGGGCTGGGATGCCATGTCTTCTGCAGATTCAGAAGCACCAAGCTGACATTTTAGGATGCCAGCGCTACTACTTTTGAGAGTCTCCACAGCAAGACAATGTGACTGCATCAGGCCCTGCCTATACCTAAACGCAGCCATCTGCCCCATCCTAGGTAACAGCTTCCACCTCAGCTCTTGCTGCTTAAAGTATATGCGGAGAAATGCCAGATCCATCAATATCCTGCCCACCCCCACACACTTGATTCCATGTTCAAATAAGCTTGGGAAATGTTATACACCCAAGGCTCCTCTTTGAAGATTCTTAATCGCCTGATAAGCTCTGCAGAAGAGAAACAAGTTTAACTTATTTATCCAGAATTCCCCCAACTTTTGTTTCTACACAGGTACCCCCCACACCCCTCAGGATTCTAGAAGAAAACACTTGGGCAAATGCTACTTCAACGGCCTGAATACATACAAGACAGGGCCGAGAAAGCTAGGCCTCACTGTAGTTCCTTTGAGTAAAGCTTTCCTTTGTGGTTCTAGGCCTTTACACCCCAGAGAACTGTCCTACATATGGTGCATCACTGTCAGTTGCATCCAAACTGTAGGAGAAGGTGATTCCCATGCTTGGCCCTTCTCCAAGTCAGCAGGCTCCGTCCTGCCAGGAACGAAGGTTACTTGTCCCCTTATGGCACTTTGCTCAGCCCCACATCTCCCCCCTCACCTCTATCAGCTTCCCGTGCTCAGAGAAACCCAGGCCCTATTGCATTTCACCCTGCGGTTTCAGCTTCTGCAGTCACTACAAACTCAATTTCTGTCTTCTCAGTTCTAGTTACCCACACAGCCTTCGAGCCCAACAGGATGTCATAAATACCATAGCCTATGGTGTGACCTTCCAAACCCTGACGCTCCACCCAAGAGCATTTTGGGTCACACAGCTGCATTTTCCGCCTGACAGATGAATTCACAAGCACTTCATGAGACACTGCAGTGGAGCAGGTTCTTTTTCATGTGCTCCTTAAATCCCACCAACAACAACCACAAGTGAAAACTCAGTGTTTTGCTCGTTTCCTACAAAGGATCATCCTTACCTGCCACACTGAACAAAAGACATAAAAGCAAGAAATACCACTGCAACCAGGCTTCCTGGCGCACTAACTTTGAAATAAATTCAACTGGCCCATGAGGGCTTATTTTACCCTCATATAGATCATTTTACCTCCTTTTGGTCATTCTCTGCCTCTGGAAGATTCACATCTATGAAGAGTGAGAGACACACATGTCCTGAAGGGCCAGAATGACGATGGTCTCAAGAGGAAAGGAGGTGACCAGGCACCCCTGGGTGAAGCAAACTGTTCTACTCAGGCACCTTCATCCTGAAACACATACTTCCTGCTACACCCAAAGGTGCATGGATTTCCTTGGTCCTCTGATTTCTAGTCAGTAACTTGACTTGCCCAAGTCCTACCAGCTGGAAGTAACTCAAATTCTCTTCTAGGTCTTATTTACATTGTACAGTTATTTACTGATCAATTTTGAAAAAAAAAAAAGGTTGCAACAACAATCTAATGAAAAAGCATAAAACGTCCTAAGCTGTTATATCTGTGTTGCTGGACACTGTCATAGGCCATAGCCTGGACTTGTGATAATCAAAATGAGCTGTGGAGTAAGCAGGCTCCTTGGCTAATTGAGCTTTTTGCTGAGCACCAGTGAGACGTGAGCAATGACTTTGGACTGGAATTCCATTGCGGGGTTTTAATAATTAAACGTTACATGTTTGGAACCTCATTCTCCTGTATTACTTTTTAAATATTAATCTATTTACATCAGCTGGACTTCCTGCAGCTTGGCAGGCAGTAAATGGGAATCACACTGAGATAGACAACTGTGTTCTTAGCTTAAGTCATCTTTGATATTCGCTAACAGTAAATGCGACACTAACCCTGTGTTCAACCCAATCCTGCACGATAATTACCTTACCTTTGAGGAAGTGGCTTGTTCTATTTTTTCAACATGCTCACACATTCCCTAACATTACATGACTTTTTTAAATTAATAAGAATTCAAATTAATCTGATTTTGAGGGTTTTGTAATGCCCCTCAGGTCACAGGGCACCCTGCCCTCTTCAAAAGCAAGGTTAGGAAATAGATGTGGAAGGTATGCAATGGTCTCCTTGGATATTACCCCATACTGGGATGAGGCTGCAACGTAAAAATTCAAAACCCAGAGGCACACGTAAAAACCTCATTAAGGGAGAACCCTGTTTCACACAGTGCCCTCAGCCGGCAGGACTCCTCCTCAGGTGCTCAGAAGCCACTTCCTCCTGGGTGAGCGTCTCGGCTTTCCAGAGTGCCTTTTCTCCTCCCATTTCATCATCCCTGCCAGGCTCCAGCAATGCAGAAGCTCAGCAGCCCTCTCAGTGACCCCTACTCTGCTGCCTGTTCATGCTCTCTGGCTCAAACACAGAGATGAGCTTTCCGAATGTCTGGGTGCAAATGGGGCTGTGGGAAGAGATGCCCAGAGTCAGACTTCAGCAGAATATGGATTCTAGCCCAGGCATGACCATCAGGACTGGCTCAGTCAAGAGACAGGACAGGCGATGCTACAACATGTCCACCGCTCCAGAGATGCCGGACCCTGCTGGTTCAACAGTAGAGGTGATCATCAGACCTGCATCTGTGCTTGGTCCCTCGCAGAGAGTGCTGCAGAACAATCTCCAATCTGGTTTTAAGAATTGTATTCCCTTTCAAAACAAAGCTAGCAGCACAGATCAGCCATGTTACAAGGCTGTTTTAAAGCACAAAATACCACCTTACTTAATAAAAAAGATGTAGGACTCAAAGTGGAAAATTACTTGGGAACTACTCCGGCCATGGTCTGTCTAGCTGCCCAGCCCTGTGACCACAGTGGCAGCTGGATGTACTGAAGCTCCCCAGGGTCTGCACAGCAAAACCTTCAAATGTTAGAGTCTTTCTCTATTGTGTTACCTCTATTGTGTTATTGGATGGCGTGGGCAAAAGACCTCGATTCCAGAATCTCTGCTATTGTCTCCAAAGGAAGCCTGGGTCCCTGTGCCCCATCCAGGCAATACATGCTGCCCAAAAGGGCTGGACCAGGAAGGCCGCAGGTCCTATAGCTGTGACCCACGGTCCCAGAATTGTCTCCTTTGTCTCGAGAGTTGGCTGTGCCAGAAAAGGGAAAGAAGATTCTGAGAGCACAAAGAAATGCTGTCAGGGCAAGAGAAACGCTCTGCACTGACGGGCTTCATCTGGCTGAGTCCTGCCTTGTCCCCCAACAGGTGGGGTTAGGATTTCCCCGGAGGAGGCATTTTCTTTGAACCCAGAGTTTCAAAATCTCCCTCCCACGCCCCCAACCCCATGACAGGAACTTATTTAATTTTGGCCCCTCTTCCCGCCCTCCAGAAGCAGGACTAACAAGCAGGAAGAGCAGGGCCTTCTGACCCCAGGGCAGGTGGAAACGCTCTCCTGCTTCTCCGTTCGGGTTTTTCCCCCAGGGAACACACTATCCTTTGAATAATTCCTGGTTTGAAGTAAAAGGCAAGCACATGCTAGAGGTGGGCAGGAGGAATTCAGAAGGGGATCGCCCACTGAGCTTTTCACATTCATGACAGACTGCAGGCTCAGTGCTTCCCTTCTCCCCTTTTGCCTGATCACCAAAAAGGCTGCGGTTTCCTCAAGCAGATTATCTTGGCCTTTGTCCCTCTGATTTTCAATTGACTTGGAAAACAAAGAATAACTATGGCAAGAAAATACCTAAAAGCTTAATAAGTCTATTGGAAGTAGGCCACTAATATTCAGTCTAAATCTTTCCTTAATTTTATTCCATTACTCCTACCCTAATTATACCCTTTGGTTTGAGCTAAATAAATTCCTTCCTCTCTCAGTGTTTACATCTTTCAGATGTCTGAAGACCATGACGGTGCCAAGCACCCAAACCCTCAGAAGCGAGCTGTCCGGGACATAAAGAACTGCAACACAAACAGCTCCTCTGTGTGCCTCAGACTCCAGCAGGATGTTTTTCTGCTTTGCCGGTGCCCAGATCCTGACCTATGGAGCAGCGCCATCTTGAATTTTCTGATTCTTAGCATGAAGAGGGAAATGTCAACAGGTCAGAGCCCTACACAGTTATCAGCAAACAGTCCAGCTGATGTTCCCACCAAATGTGTAATTAGAAGAAGACAAATCCCCAAATGGAAATGAACTCTAAGTATGTCAAAAATTTCTATCAGTAGTGCTTACTGATTTCTCGAAAGGAAGGGCACACTTTAACCAGCCAGTAAGATGAAGCAGTATCAAATTCTCTTTTAATGCTGGTTTTGTGTTCAAGAAATAATAATTGATCAGCTTTTGGCTGCTCTGTCTCACACCCTCATTTCAGTCCCAACCTGTGACACAGATGAAAGACAGTGCTTTTTGCCCCTGCCCCTGTCCCTCAGGGGTCCTAAGAGCTAAGCTCACAAGAGATTTAGGGGTGCAATTATATGATTATTAAAGAGGTGTCTTTTTCTACACTTAAATACTTATGCCTTTAGGTTAAATATTACAGATTCAGGAGTTTCTGTTAAAACTCCAAATATCCCTGAAGGAGAAATATTTTAAGCCTCCAGCAGCCAGTACAAATTGATTTATTCAACAACTGCGGATTTAGGCCGACATACTAAATCTTGACTGGGTCTCATCCTAGTTGTACAACCACAAGCAAGTTGTTTAATCTGAGCAAAGAGTTGGTTAAGGAAAAGGTATATGGGCCTGTAAGCTCTTAAAATCATAATCATCATACAGCAGCCAAACCTCTATGAATTTATAGCAGATCCATTTTTCTGTCTCCTTTTCTTCTCACTTAGTACATCCACGATTCTCAGATGAAAGTAGATTCTGTCACTGCTATCGTCAGTGGCAGTCAGTGGAGAGGTAGCCAAGGAGTGAAATGAAACACCTGAGTTTCCGTCCAGGAAGTCTAATCAAAACAACTGGATGATTATGTATTTTTAATAAATGTTTGTCTGACATCCTTTCAAAATATTTTCAGGCATCATTCCTGAAACAGGCCTGGGTGCACACAGTCAACTGCGGATATGGTACCTGCATGCCTATGTTCAATGCAGCCCCACTCCCAACACCGAAGCCGAGAGACAGAAACCACCCAAGTGGCCATCAGCGGCTTAGTGGATAAACAAGATGTAATAAGCTGCAAGGCAATGGAGTATTATTCAGCCACAAAAAAGGATCAGAGTAATGATTTATGCTACAATGCGGCAGGACCTCGGAAACATTTTGCCAAGTGAAACAGGTCAGACAAAAAAGCTACAAATGATTCCACTTACATGAAATATCTAGAGTAGGCAGGCGAATTTTTTAGAGACACAATGTAATTTAGACAGTAACAGGTGCTGGGAGTTGCAAGGAGTGAGGAGTTATTGTTTAATGATTACAAAGCTCTTTGGGGTGATGAAAAATTTTTGGCAACAGATGGTGACGCCTGCACAACACCACAGAGCCCATCAAACTGTTACATGTGAAATGGCAAATTCAATGCTATATCTATTGTAGCATAATTTAAAGAATTTTAACTCACAGAGTCCCCCTGTTTCTTCAATAGGTCTGGCAGGGAACAAAAATCCGCAGTGTTAACAAGTTCCCAGGCCATCATGATGCTCTGGAAACTTAGTTTTGAAACCATTGCTCTAAGCCCCCAAAGGGGAGCCTAGCAAACCCTTCAAACTCTTCTCTCAATTTGCTTTGCTGATGGTCTAGAAAAGCTCGAACTTCTGTGCACATGTAGCAATGTCAACACAAGCTGGAAACAATCAAAGCAGCTGAGCTTGTCATTTTGCACTTAGAGCAACTAGAGGCTATCGGCTCTACCCTGGGCATTTTTCCCCCTGGTTTTTTCTTGTCACTCAGTCCTGAGCTACTGTTGACCAGCAGAAGCATCAATAACCAACGCCTCTGCAGCCAGGTCAAAACAGGTGCAAGTCAGAACTGGCAGTGGCTCAGGGGAGAAGTTTTCTCCAGGCCTTATTCTCAGAAATCCCAAATCCAAACTCAGTATGTTAACAGTGAATTATTTTCTAACAGGACTTAGAGAAGTGCTCTCTGCTTAGTGTTTCCAAAAACCTCATGTACCAGGATCCTGATACGGATCCGGGCAAGAAGACGCTCAGACAGGGCATAGAAGATGGAACGCAGATGTCTCATCTGGGGTCTGGTGAAGTGCTGCAGAGCTCATGTTTCTGGGATTCTCTCTTTTGACATTCTTGGGTTCACCTCAAGTTCACTGGTTTTCCCAATGGTATTACTTAACTTCTTCATATTGAATGTATTTTTATTCACGCTCATTTGAGTGTTGTATTTCTACACATGCATGCTTAACTAAGCAGAACGTGCTGGACATTTTCCTTACAGAGATGACACTGCGTGGCCTTTCCACCCAGGAAGAATGGCCTCCCCATCACTGCTGCACTGCAGCCTGACGTCCACCATGAACTCGAAAATAACCATGACGACACAGATGCCCCAGTGCTGGCCAAAGGGACATCATGGAGCTGGTCCTCCTCTGGACTCAAGAAAGGGATAGCTTTTACTCAGCAAGCAGACAGTGATGGTTCTTTTCAGTTTGCAGGGCTGTCATGTTTAAATGTGAAAATGTTGCTGATAGCCAAATGTTAGTGACAGCAGCCTGTGGCGTCTATCGTGGTTTGCACTCTTACTTCTGCTAAAAATAGGCTCGCTTTCTCTGGATTCCTGCAAGCATCACATCTGCAGGAAGTTTTTGTTGCTGTTGTTGGCCTTTTTCTTTCTTTCCTGAAGATTACTGTTCTTCGGCTCTGCCAGAGCCTCCCTCCCCTCACCAGGAGAATGCCATTCAGAACAATAATGGGCACCCCAGGCTCAGCCAGTCCCACAGAGGCTTCATGGGGGTTCCTAACTATTATCACAGCCTTGCCTTGGAGGGAGGTCTTGAGTGCAGAGGGAACTAGTGCAGCGCCAAGGGGCAGAACCATCTGACCTTCAGAAGTACAGGACTAGAGGTGGATGAGACTGGCTGGGCAGGGCGGGAAGCAAAACTGGAGGGCCAGGCTTCTGTGTTTGAGGTCCTCAGGGTAGCATCAGCCAAGCATATAGCCTGGCCCCTTGGCCATGCCAGCATCATTTTGTCTTCCAGGTATTCACACTCTACAAACAGAAACTACGGTAATGGGCACCTGTTTAAAACTTACCAGTGGAACAAATGTTCAGCTCTTCTCAAGGCAAGTATTCGATTAGCTTTATTCATTCTCTCTTCTGTGTGTGTGTAGAGATGGGGGAGGGGTGGGCATGGGGTTAGAGCAAATAGCAACACTGCTTTAGGTATGTTCTGCCCAGGCAGACAGTGCTGTTTGAAACAAGGCTGGGTGTCTTCAGGTGTTCCAGGCACCTTGAAACACCTCAGAATCACCAGAAGAGCTTCTCAGGCCCCATGCCCTGTATTCTCATCTTGCTCCACCCAAGAGGGATAGGCCTCCTCCAGAGAGCTGTTGGACCACCAAAGCCTTGACAGCCTCCTGTGCACTCATTAGCAAGGTGATCTCAGACCTATCCTGCCCTTCCTTCCCACCACCACCCCCTCGGTCGCTTGCTGGCCCACTGCTGCCTCTGTGGGCCTGTTCTCCGTGAAGTGCCTCCCCTTCCAGAACTAGCAAGGCTTCTTGGCATGAATTCTCACAGGAGATGGTCCAAGAAGGTGTCAGGAAAGGGAGGTGGGCCAGCTCTGACACCCTGCACAGGCTATGGGGTTCAGAGAGACCCCACATAGCCCTGGGCCAAATGAGGTCAGGGGGAAGGGAACAGCCCCTCTCATTCCCCCTCTGCTTGCTAAGGGCTGCCTGATCTTTGGCAGGGCTGGACAGAGCCCTGGAGTTCACAGAAATGTTAAGTGTCTTCCTCTAGTTTTCCAGGGTTCACAACCTATGGGACAGTTCACAACCAAGAAGTCTCCAACTGGGAGAGGACACATGACTAGGAAGATGGGCAGATGAATCCTTACAGAGTGGGCTCTCTTTGGGCTCTCTCTTGGTTTATGGTAACTGTAAAGTTGTATTGTTCTGATGTGTGATGGGGGGGGACCTTGGAGAACTGGAAATCCTCTGTGGAGAATGTGTTAAAGAGGGCTACATGATGGACAGCTAGGGACACTTGGTAGCTGTTATGGTTCGAACGTATCCCCCAAATGTCCATGTGCTGGAGACATGGCCCCTTGGGCAAGGCTGCTGGCAGGAGCTGTAGGAGGGGGCAGCTTGTGAAAGTCCTCAGGTCCCTGGGGGTGTGCTCTTGAAGGGGACTGCAGGACTGTGGCCTCTTCCTCTACCCCCTTTTGCTTCCTGGAAGATAAGGTGAATGATTTTGCTCCCCAGCACTCTGAGCTCAGGTCCAATGCATGGGGCCAATGGATACTGTACAAGACCCTCCAAAACTGTGAGCCAAAATAAAGCCTTTTTTCTTTCTAAGTTAATTATCTTAGGCATTTTGTTGCAGTGATAGAAAGCTAACTAACACAATAGTATATGACCCTGTTGCCAGGTCTGAGTGCTTAGTCCTCCTGGCACCAGGCAGGGTTTCCCCCAACTCCAGGCCTTCCTGGAACCTCTGTCCTCCATCTCCTTCTCACTGAGACTCTATATGCCTAATGGAGCTAGGAAACAAGATCACCCACTCATGAGACTGCTAACATTACTACCAGCCTGGAAACCCCTCAAGGTCATGCAGGGAGGTCCTGGGAAATGGATCAATTACTGATGTGTTAAATACAAACTCTGCACTACCAGCAGACTTAACACATTTGTGCTGGTTTGAACCACTGGTGGCGCATGCATGACTGTCCCATCGAGCAGTGTGGGACACAGTACCATCTGCTGGGGCAAGCTGCCTGGTAGGACAGCTATGCTTCTATTACCCCATTGTGACCATGTTAAGATTATCTCTGCTCTGTGTTCCACAGTGGCTCTGTAATTTCTCTGCACCACTCACAGACACCCACTTATTCTTGGGATTTTCTCAGGAGTAGGAAGCACAGCCTAACAGGATATATCACAAGCTTTTCTCGTGTGTAAGACCTGATATTATAAAACCTAATCTCCTTCAGCAGCCTATGCACATCTCTCTAGAGTGGTGGTCTTCAAGGTGGAATGAAATCCACCAGCTCCAAAAATATCCATAAAGTAAGGGAAGAAAATATTAGAATGCCTACTTATAGCTACTGGTCATCATTTCTATTTGTGTCGGAATTCATAACGTCCACACAGATATTATAACAGTTGTGCATGCGCCAGGTATAGTGATGCGCAACTGTAATCCCAGAACTCAGGATGAAGCAGGAGTACTACCACATGTTTAAGGCTACCCTCAGCTACACAGCCAGTTCAAGGCCAGCCTGGACAGCATAGCAAGACCCTGTCTCAAAAAAAAGCCGTACATGTATACACCTTACAAATAATTAAACACGGTGGACATTATTTTAACTGGTGGGGTGTGCATTTTATTTTAACTGGTGGAGGGTATGATTGAAACACCCACTGAGATCACAGGTCCGTGGAACACAGTCTGACCTCACTGTCACTTGCCAGAAGAACCAGACTGGATACAGGTAGGGAAAGGAAGAAAGAACCTGCTGGGTGATGGGATGGGGTTGAGGGGTAGACCAACCGCACAGGACATCCCTTGTTTCTGTGTCAGGAGAGGGCCTTCCTGGTGCCAGACCCTGCACAGCCACCTGGTTTTCTTCCCCACAAGACATGAACTGTTCCTCCTTGGGACCACTCTCTGGTACATTTTCCCTTGCTTAAAGCACAGGTCACTGTCATTCCTGATGTCACTGGAGTGCTTGTCCTATTTGTCCTTGATCATAGGTTCTGTCTCTTAATTCATTTCTGAAGACCCTTCACACAGTACCTGATGGAGAGTTCTTAGAAAGACAATTAATGCTTTCACTGTAAAAGAGATGTTCATTTCTACAGTGAGTCACTGGGTGTCATAGAGTGTTTATCCTGTTTTAGAGTCCAGAGGCCACAAAAGTGCCAAAAGAACTTTTAAGCTTCCTGCCCTATGTTAGTCCTGTGAAGTATCTTTGCCTAAAGGCATTTCTGAAATTGCTATTATTATTGCCAATCATTTTATATTTATCTTTAATTTTAATTTTTTAGGGGGTGGTTGAGACAAGGTTTCACTATGTAGTCTAGGCTGGTCTATGACTCACCTAATAACCCAGGCTAGTCACAAACCTGTGGTTCTCCTGCCTCAGCCTCCTGAGGACCAAGATTACAAGCATGTACCATGTTTAAAAGAAAGAGAAAAGTACCTTTTAATATCACACAACTAGGGCCAGGTATGGTGCCACATACCTGTAATCCCAGCACTTGGGAGGCTAGGGAAGGAGGCTCACCATGAGTTTGAAGCCAGTCTGGCCTACATAGTGAGTTCAAGCCCAGCATGAACTGAATAACTAGACCCTATCTCAAAACGACAACAAAAAAATCACATAACTAGGAAGGATGTCAGCACAGAAAGAATGATAATCCTTCTGAGAAAATACCAGGAACTTATGCCTCCACATGAAATACGCATACAACACTGTAATCTTTCCCAGCATCATACCCCAATTCACACATCACCATTTAGGAACCTCAGTAATGAAGGGAACAGCACGGCCAGGGATATAGCTCAGTAGCACAGCGCCTTGCTTTGCAAGCATAAGGTCCTGAGTTTAATTCCCAGTATCCAAAAAAAAAAAAAAAGAAAAAGAAAAGAAATGAAGGGAAGGGAAGGGAAGCAACAATATGAGATATCCAACCTAATCACCGATGATCTCTCCCTGAGTGGACAAGGGGGAGACAAGCCCAGTTGTGGACAATCATGGCGCAGATGTAAGATGTTGGTCCCATCTCTCCTTTATCAGTCTGCCCTTGGTTATCCTGCCTTTCTTCAGAGCTCTAGCCCCAGCCAAAGGAAGCATAACATGTCTGTCCTTAATAGCACTTTCCCTTAGATAGCATCTAGACCCAAGCATGGAATCTCTAACGGTGGAGTTTCATGAGTGAGTAGCCTTTTCCTTCCAATGCCCTCTCAAATCACAGCACATTCAGGACTGTAAATCAACCTACCTCTCTCCAGAGCCATCCCTATAAAGAGGTCCAAAGCTCCAACAGCCACTAGTGCCTGGGTTAACACAGGGGGCTCATATCTGATCAGGAGGAAAGCTCTCTAGAGAACCCTGCGGAATATTGTAGGGTGATTCTAGCATTTAAACTTACAACAATATTATACCCAGGAAATGTGACTGTACCGACCGCAGCGCAGTATATAATCCAGAAAACCTCCAGCCACACACATCTGCGTGCACACGGAAGGCTGCAGAACTACACCTGGGCTTCCTGGGGTCGCCAGTACTCAAGTTTTTACTACCGCTTGTTTAGTTTCACAAGTGCTAGCATGTGTTTGATACAATAGGTGCCTGGTGCCAAATGTGTAAGAAAAAGTAGGAGAGAAACTCTAAAATGGAAAAAATTATATTCATTAACTTAATTTTTTTCTGCAACAATGCCAGCACGTGACATCAGCAGAAAGCTCCACAGGGCCCAGCTGGAGGCCTACCAGTGTTCCTTGGGGGCTGAACTGATAACAGACCAGAGTATTTCATGTTGGGCCTGTCCCAGAAATTCCAGGTGGCCACAGACATGTTCCTTTAAGTTACTGTCCATTTCCTGTTATGCAACAAAATTGCCACCAATTGCCCAAAAAATCAGGACATATTATCTGACAACATTTGTTCTGCTATGGGTGGGGTGTGTAAGGCAGATCTGGCAGTGTAGCTGCAGCCCCAAGTCATTGCGGTGATTTATGGTGACAACAGGCAAAACATGTAAAGCCAGGTGTCCTGGAAAATGTGCGGGAGCCGTATCAGTAACATCACTCAGGGCACGTCCATCTGTGGGGCTGGACCTAAGGTCAAATGCTCACCCGCCCGAATGCCCTGCCACACACCTTCTCCCCAGCCCCTTTCCCAGCGCAGACAATGGGACTTTCTCCCCAGAACAAGCAAAACCTGAGGCCTCTGTGTCTGCCATGTGCTAAGCTCCCTCACCTGTTCAGTGTCCGTGGACGAGATGACGAGCCTTAACCTGGCACCGCTACAGGCACATGCTCTGAATCACAGAGAAAGACTGGGCCATCTTCCCCAGGAAAGCAGAGGGAGGCCAGCGGAGCCCCGCCCCCTTGGGACCTGCCAGAAATCACTGTGGGGGAGGGGAGACCCCAGGGCAAGGGCCGCCCCCCCTTACTGCACTCAGTTTGTGAGACAGAAACCATCCCTTTGTGTCCTAGGGATTAAGCAAGGGAGCCCAAAATCCCTTCACACACGGGGTGGGGGGGGTGGGGGGGGTGTAGTTTCCCTATAGCTGCCTCGCCGTTCCTTCCAAAACTGAAGCCCTAAAACTCAGATATCAAACACAGAAGCAGCACTGCAGCAGCCTGGACTTTTCTGAGTTATGGCCTCTCATCATGTCCCCATCCCCACCACACGCCCACTGTCCAAGACCCAGCCTGCTGCATCTGACTCCCAGAAAGAGAACCTCTGGGCTGTGGGTAAGAACTCGGTCTCTCGCACTGTGCAGGAGTCCCGGGGTCTATGTGAATGTGCTGGGGGTGTGTGCCTCACAACAAGAAGCAGCCGCCGAAGCCATCCCAAGGGACAGGGTAAAAAACCGTCACCATGCCCTCCCCCAGAGGTTCTCTGGCTTCATTGTGCCCATGAAAGCCCTAGGGATCTGGTTATAATTAAGGACTGTGGCCAATTTGGGATTATAAGATCAGCCCCCAGCCATAGAAGCCATATTTTCTGGATCCCAAACCAAAGCACATGGTCTGAGAAAAGACTCAGGTCAGTTTTCTGAGCCAAGAGCAAACTGGGAGCCACAGCAGATTACTAATTCCTTCCTGGGGCCTCCTTGGAGATGGGGGGCAGTGGTTCTGCCGTCTGTCTGCAAACTGGATCAGTTGGACCTGCCACTGCAAATCAAACCACTTTTATTTTCTCCTAGGTCGCCGGTGGAAATGTTAATACACTAATTTTGCAAATAAACGTTTTTCTCCTATGTATTTTCCTCACCTTTAGCTAAAAAAGCCTTCAAGACTGAGCTGTGGCAGGATAATCTCTTGATTAGGAGAAGGCGACCAGCCAAGTAAGAGGCAGGACTCCTGCACTTCATTGCCTGCCGGCCGCCCCTGCAGCCCTGCTGGCCCACGTGGGTGTGGAGTGGGGCCTGGCTGGTCTCTACAGCTCTCCTTTGACTCACCCTGTCCGCACTGCCATGTTAAAAAAGAGACAGGGCTGCGTGTGATATGTGAGAACTAATGCGGGCAGCACAGAGGCTGTCGGGCTGACCTGTTCAGCACGGGGTGGGGTATTCCAGGGTAGAAGGTAGAAGCTGAGAGGTGAGAGAAAGCGACTGGGGGCAGGAGGAGAGGGCTTGGAGCAGGCTGCTTTGGGGACTGGGACCTGCAGGGAAATGTGGCCAAGGAGAAATTTCTGGGGCCAGGTGGCCAAACAATTTTTAGGAACTGGAATGTCATGTTTAATTTTTTTAAGTGCTGCATAGAGCTATGATATAAAAGCCCTTTGCTAACTTGAACCTTCAGTAAGTTGTTGCATGCACATGCACACGCACGTGAGAACTCAAGCACATGCCAGACTCTGGTTGAGAGAACCTAAAATATCAAACTCACAGGCTCCAAAGTGCTGGCACAATTTGCAGGCCTGGGTCCAGACACCTCACTTCAGGGCCAAATTGGAAGGTGTTATTTTACTACATATCTCTAGGGGGCGCCCTCATAGGCATAATGTAGTAAAGGCCAAGGGAATCTACCTGCTCCCTGTCCTCACTGCTCTTAAGTTTCCACAGGAAAAGAGGGGGCAGGGGAGATAGTGACAATGGGGGCAAGGGGAGGTGGGGGGATGAGGTGGAGGCAGAAGAGTGAAGGCACAGGGTTGGGGTAGGAGACCCCACTCCCTTCAGGCAAGACCCTATTCTATTTATAAAGATGGTGCCCAGGTCTCTAGGACAGAATGCACAGTAAAGCAAAATTACATCACAATAACCACAGCATGCAATGACAGAATTTACCCAAATTCAGTATGAAAGCGCTTATCTTACAGACTTACGTGGGGCTGCTGAATCTGCTAACAAGCATTTCAAAGATGACAAAACCAACAAGCAAGCAGCATAGGCATACTAAGAGAAAACCAGAAACAGTCAATCTGGTTTAGACAGCTTGATTATATATTTGTGAACCTCTTAGTTTTTATTTGTGTCTTTATATTTCATATTGTATTATAGATGGCAAAAATTACTCCCAGTTCAACACAATGGGTATTACATATGTCAATAATTCATGGTGTTCTCAAAAGAGTGACACCATTTTCAAATGCTGGGCCACTTGAATTCATTTGAGGACCACTGACTTGTGAAAATATTGTGAAATGGGGAAAGACCTGCAAATCTTGGAACATGTGGTCATCACGCTATGGCCAAGGCTCCTGTGTGTACAGTGTCCCAAACATGGGATGCCCCCAGCCAATACACCCCTAAGTTCCAACCCAGCAAGTGAGGAGACTGTCCTGTAGTGATCTGAGTGGCTCAATCCAAACTTACCTTCTTCCCTTCTGTTCCTTAAAATTATTGTACAGGCCAGGGAAGCTCTAGGCCCTGAAAGAAAGTTAAAGACTGGCACCCTCCACCTCTGCCTTGCTTCCCCAGAAATCTGTGAGGGCATCTCGTGGTGTCGCACACCTCTCAGCAGAGGTTCTGGAGTGGATGGCCACGGCAGCCTGATGCCCCTCTCTGAGCACAGAGGTTTCCTTTATGCCCCTACAGTCTTTTTTTCAGGTTTCTATTACATGGTACTTAAACTGCTTTTGAGACAGTTTTCCACTGTTTTAAAAGCCAGTCCTGGCATGTCTGTAAACATCAGTTCATATTCCTGGAATAAATCTTTTTTGTGTTCCATCCTCTTACCCACAGGGATACAGATGGCATGTTTTATGTGGTGGCCACTATTTACAATTCAACCCCATGGAGGCCCATGAGATGCCACAAATGTAGCCCACACAGGAAGACAGCCCCTTGGGCAGAGACATTTGTCCCAACAAGCCAGGAGTGCCAGGAAAGGCCACACCCTGAAAGTACACGGGGTGCCTCTGACACTGACACACGTCCTCCACGCAGGGGTGGTGGGGTCTTGGGCATCGCTGAAGGCACACAGGAGGCAGGCGCTGTCCACGTGATGGTGGAGGGTGCATGGCCAGGGGCTACAGGCAAGGAAACGACACACAAAGTGCCCAAAATTGGCTGTAGACTTTAGAACATCAACAAAGCAAATCCGTCCCTATCCTACCGAGAAGGCTCACCACACTCATTTGCATGCTCATGAGCATCTGGTAGCTGAGTATCAATGTCTCCTTTTTATTCTGATGGACAGCCATTAATCACAGTGGATGTGATCTTGTCAGTACCTCACTGAGGGGACAATGGGAGTGGGGTTTATTTGTGCGGGAGAAGGGAGGGAAGGGGAGAAGAATCCCTTTATGATGAAGAATACTCTGAGGAAGACGCCACCGCCTCTGTCTCACACTAAGATAGCATTTGCTGAAAATGTCAACAGATTGCTTCTTGAGTTTGAGCTGTGCAGACATCAAAAGCTTATTTTAACAGGGCATTTTGCTCAAAATCACTCAGTTGGTTTAGGCGTTTAGAATGTCTCTGACTATATGATTTGAATTAAGAGGTTCTCATTGGGTTTTATTGCTTTAGCATAAATCAAGGCATAACTGGAACAGACTCGTTCACAGAACCAGACCCTTTAGCCCATTAATGTAGTAAAATTTGCTGTTTGTGTTTCATTTTAGTGTTCTCTTCTTGTCTCTCTCTCTCTGTCCCCAGTTTAGTTGCCATGCAGAGGCTTAGTGCTCCTGCATGGAGATCAGTTCCAGACTTTGGTTTGATTTGAAACAAGCCAAGCAAATTTGCTGGAATGTGGTTTCAAAAGATTTTCCTGTTTCTCTCATCAAGAGATTGAAGGGAGGTGGGAGGCAAGTCACTATTTGATTTCCAATAACACTGGCTTGATTTCTCCAGGATTTGGTATGGCTCAGAAGACACAGCTCAGACGGCTACCCCTGTGCCCCAGCAACACTGCCATTCTGCTGCCATCAGGACAGAGTCTCATGCAGCTAACTGCAAATAAAGTCCTTCCCCTCCCTTTTTACTTTTCCTCAGGTCTTTCTTCTCACATTCTCTCCCCATATCACATGGACTAGGTCCGATTCAAAAAGTTAATGGTAATTGCTCTCCTCTTAATTTAGAAAAGAGAGAGAAATGAGTGTAATTTGCAGATCTGAGCACAGGTCATTACAGGTGTGTTATATTAGTGTATTCATGAGCCCCTCGGGACAGGCATGCAGCGCTATCCAATAACTTCCTTAATGTGTAATTACACGCCATCGAACTATAATTGATTAATTGAAAAGAGAATGTAGGCAGATGTGAGGGCAAGACTTCTGCTGCTCATTAAATGAGTATGTCCTTGCTTCTCTTTAATAAGTTAAGTGGAACTACTCAAAAGCAATTAAGTCAGTAGTGAAATTCATTAAATTTTAAGTAATTATTGGTATTAAATTCTGTAATAAAATTCAAGACTTTGAACAGTTCTATTTCAAAAAGAAGTATAATTCTATAATAATTCTGTGGGGCCAACTTAACAGAATGAGGCCTCCAAAGAAAACTGTCTTGGACTGACTGACATTCTGTGTGGAAATCAGAGAGGTGGAGGACGAGGAGGAGTTCCAGGTGACAAGCTACCTGACATCATCGGCAAAGTGTCACTTTGTTACAGACAGCTACATTACGTAGAAGTATTATCGGCAGTCAGGCAGGGCTGGGCCTTCCAGGGAGTCAGCGCAGAGGCTGAGAACGCATCACAACTGTGGCTGGAGATGCTTCCCTCTGAAGATAAAGATGGAATGACCAGGCCCGCATGCCTCCCCCAGGGATGAGCAATATACTTCCTGATCCATCTCTTCCTAAAAAGGGTCCTAGTTCTTTCCACGTACACTTGCTACATGACCTGCTTCCCCATTGGATCAATATTACCTAAGCGGCTGTATTTGTAATCTTATTGGTTGATCACAGTTTTGACCCATGTTCTACCATCTCATGATTTTGCTCTATAAAACTTCTCTGTGAAGTGGAGTGCTCTGCAACCCACTTTAGGGTCCCCTCCTGTCTGTCAAGAGCTATCACTCTCAATAAATTTTTCCTATTCTTAATCTCCATTGTTCCTTAGAATTCACTCTTGGATCCTGAGGAACACAAACTCAGCATATCTGACATTTATCAGGTTTGGAGTTAGACTATTTCCCCTAGAGCAACTTCAACCTAGAAGTGTAGTACTGTTACTAAATGATGCTTTCATTTAAAATCTTAATCAAAATATTTGGAAAATGAAAAAAAAAAAACCTGTTTCAAATCTAATGCCCTTAGTACTACATTTGATACTTTCTCTAACAGCTCAATGTACAAATCAATACAGTAATTGAATAGGATACTAGTTTGGTGTGAAAGTGAATACAGGGAGTTGAAAGCCACATAGAGAAAATTCTTTCTAAGTCCTGCTCTCTTTGGGGAAACAGACCTGGGCTATTGGGCGAGGGAAGAGATGAGGTGTGTGTTCAATTAGAGACAGGGCTACAGATACGTCCCAGAGCCCCCACAGGTGGTTCTTACAGCATCTACCACTATTCTTTCTGCCCAACAGCCCAGATGACTCAGAAATGTGGCAGAGAGGAACAACTCAGCAATGCTGCCGCATTCCAGACATTCCCGACAACTCCCTAGACTCAGGAGAGACCTTGGAGTCTGCGCCAGTTGTGGAGAGAAGCCAATAGAGAGCTGCACCAGACTGGCTTCTTCATTCATTCACACCTGAAGTATTTCATAAGCACCTACGCAAAGCTCACAGTAAGATGATTTTATGTACACATAGTTTACTGATATAATGATATGTATAATCATAGGGTAAGACAAATGTATAATGATCTTGTAAAAGCTACGGGTGGAATTCTTTAAAACTCTAGTTAACTTAAGGGACATAAAATGAGCCCCTTATGACAGGGATGCTGACATACTCAATAATTTGGTGAATGTGTAGTTATATATCATCGAACTGTAGGGGGCTCTTATTCCCTGCACACAGTAGGTTCTCAATAACGGTTTGCTGACTAAAGGACGGAACTTGTGATGTGGACCATGAGGACAGCGTGATAGTGTGTGGCACCTGCCTGAAGACTGTTCAACTCATGGCAACAGCGGACAGTAGGAATGTTAATGCCTTGGCTAGGACAAGCTAAAGACGGAGGCGATGGGAGGCGGCATGGAGCACTGACCCCAGAGCCCAGGCTTCAGCTCCAGCCATCCGGCACCCTTAGTGGTCACCTCAGCCCTTCCTCATGGTAGGAGACTTGAAATGTTAGCCTATGAATTTTGGTCAGTTTTGTTTGAATGATAGATTGAACCACATTATTTTTAAAATTTGTATTTGAAAAGCTAAACATAACTTTGGAGGGTTCATTTTACAACTTAGAAGTAATCACTGGGCTGAGGATATAGCTCAGTGGAATAAGCGCCTGCCTAGCAAGCGCAGGGTCCTGAGTTCGATCCCCAGTACCGCAAAAAAAAAAAAAAAAAAAAAAAAGAGGTAATCACTGCATTTTCATGGTTTCTGGGGCTCATGCTGAGGAGACGCATGGCTAGAGGGCTGCTGGCTCCTGAAGGCACCCGTCCCACCCTGCACCTCCTGAGCCACACCCACAGTGCAGCCCTGACTAGACACACTGAGGAGCGGGACACGCGACTCTCACTGCACTCCTAGGAGGAGGGAAAGGGAGCTTACATATACTCTACTTGCTGTTGGGGAAAAAAGAAGTCTACTTCCCATTTAGGAAAAAAATTTCCAATCCTCACAACATGTAATTTTAGAAAGCATAACTAAATCTACAACCAAATTAGACTAAATAGATGTATTAGGCTCAGAAAGAAGAAAAGCCAAGGCAAGAGAAAGACATTAGGTCTCATTTTCTGTTTGCATGTTGTCCCGCCATTATAGGCACCTGACTGTCCTGCAGATCATTTTCATCATGACTGTGATCTCGACAGTCTATGCATGAGCAGCCTGACTGCGTTAGAGAGGAGCCTTTCTCAAGAGAGATGCCCTTAAGTTTTAACAAGTTCACCAAGTAACGCTTTACTCACATTATTTTGGGTTTTTCTTTCTGCTTTTCATTTTTATTACTAAAACCAAATACCAAATATATTCCTGACAGACCAAAGGAAAACTGATTTTTATCAAATCAATAATTAAATATCCAACTGATATATTCTGAAACTTACCAACATATAAAACAGATGCCCCCCCCCACAGATGGTGTTCACTTCCAAAAGAAGAGTACATTTTAAATGGTTACTTAGTTAAAATAATCTGTGAGTGCAGCATTGTAAAAAATTTAATTTGGAGGATTAAGTAGCAAACCCCTTTGGTCTGACACAGGTTTTTTTTTTCTCAAAAATCATTTTATATTAGTCCTACATCTAATTTAGTGAACCCAGTATACTCAGTAAAAAGTTTTTTCTTTGATCAGGATTATTATTGGATAAATACTAGTTTTCCAAGTAGAGTCCACTACAGTACAAACTGCAAAAAAACAATCTAAACCCATGTCATCAAGAGCTGTGTAGCATAAGATTCCCTTGTTACTTTTTAGAAACAGTAACTCTGACTACTCATGGTTTGTTTGGAGGGGTATATTTGTTTTGGTTTGGCTTTTGAGACAGGGTCTCGCTGTGTAGTTTAGATTGGCCTTGAACTCACTATGTAGCCCAGACCGGCTTCAAACTTGCAGTGACCCCCCCCTCCCCCGACTCAGCCTCCTGAGGGCTGGGATTACAGGTGTGCACCACCACACCCAGCTTGTGTTTTATTTATTAACATTCCCTTCTTTCTCTCAAAGTTGAGCATAAAAGAGGGATGTGCTACATTTCCTTCTATGAACATCTATTCTGTGTCAGATGTGCTATATGATCTTATTTGACTTTCACACTGACCTTCAATGTTATGTACAGTTAGCATTCCAGTTTTCCAGATATGGAAAGTGACCTTCCCAAAGCTACAGTGCCTGTAGTCCACATAGTCAAGAAGTGAACCATGTTTAGTGGTTTCAGGGCACTTACACTACAAGGCCTCTATGCCATCTTCAAAGGGAAGTGATGACTGCATTTGATGAAGCTTCTATCCCTCTTCAAATAATTTAAATTTTGGAACCTTTTTTCCTATTTATATGTCTACAGCTTAAATCACTGTGATCACTGAATCATTCTAGATCACAAATATTTTTAAACTCTAGTCTTTTGTTTCTACTCTGATCTTGATTTTCCCACTTCATACAACTAGTCACTTCATTAACACCCTTGTCCAAAATCTAAATTTACAAGAAAATGAGCTTGAAATGAAATCTCTGTCAGTTATTTACACTGAGATGGTCATAAGAACTTGATGGCCAGTATTTTTGGACACTCATCTGCAGTGTCTTTCTCATCCTCCCATCTGTGAGGTCTCTGTCCCCACCACACTGCGCCTGAGCTGGTCTATCTCCTAAACGTTTCCCCAGCCCACCGACCATCTAGGAAAGCACTTCTTTCATAATCGTACTTCCTGGCTCAGGTATCTAATACAGATCCAAGGAGCATAAAACACCAAAAGTAAAACTGAACTGCTTGGTTCTCACTGTTTTTAAGCATCTCAACACCATGATCTACCAACTTAATTGAGATGACAGTCCAGGCAATCCCTACCATATCCCACTATGCGCGTGACATCATCTCCTTTGCTATCATTCTACATCTTATCCCTGGGATGCCTCCATTTCCACTCACTCTCCGAGGACCAGCCCAACTTTCCTGTCCTCGAGGACCTATTCTGATCAGCCCAGCCCATCATTTCTTATTAATGATCTTTTACTTCCTAGTTGCACACATGCATATTTTAATATGTCTTTCTATTCTTTAATTACCATACTGCCCTGTCTGACACTTCACACCAGAATACCCTGTTCATATAAATATAGTTTGTCACCTCCTCGAAAGAATCCACTTTTGTACTTTGTTCACACTGTAACAAATTACCTTTAAGCACAGCACTAAAGCAGTGGGTGGGAGTAGGCACCCAATACAATGTATGTCAACTGACAGACAAATGTCTTCACAATCTAGGTGACACATATACACCCTAGCCACCCACTAGGACGTTAATTCTACTTTTTGAGATGCGTGTATAACACTAAGTACCCAGAGTTTTAAAAAGGTTTTAATTTATAGACATTGCACTGCATTATGGACATACACTATACACAAAAGAACAAATCAGAGATGTAAGAAACTCTTCAGATCAAATAGACCAGGAAGAATATATATCCCTCAAGTAACGGCATTTAAGGTTTAGATTCTCAAAATTGGCTGTCTTCATTGATACAGCTCAATTTTCAATGTGGCTGATTTGATGATAGAATACTGTTTAAAAATCAAAATGCATGAAAACTACAGAAAGTAAAAAATTTATTATAACTTGTTATTTCCATGCTATTTATTTTTATGTATTCACATATAAAACATCGAAGTAGTATAAAAAAAATACTACATAAATGTTTGAGATGAGTTAAACATCATAAACTTAACACATTAGCTATGCTTTAGTTTAATTTTATTTTCATATATATATATAAAATGTATGTATATAACCACATTTCAACATAGGAAATATGTTACCTTCATATATATACATATACATACACACACACACACACACACACACACACACAATGGTGTAGAGTTTCAAAATTCAAGCTATCTGGTAAATACAAATATTTTCCCACCACCCCAAAACTGGTGGTTAGTTCCTTGAGACAGTGTGAAAATTAAAAGCACCACTGACTGACATGGCCATACAATGGAGGCCCCCTAAATATTTCATATAGCTTAATCTGGACATTCTCCACATGAAGGCCTTCTCCTAGCATATGCTCAATATCTAAATGTACTGCTTCCCTTCTCATCACAGACCACATAAAAGCATGGTGACCTAATCACCATGCTTCTGTGAGTGTCTCCCCTCCCCGTTCACAAAAAGGAGTACACAGCATATCCTGCTACAGTGTCAGAATCAAATTCAGATTTCAATTTTCTATTCAAAGAAACCAAACTAAATTGAGGTCTGTGCACCACAAATACCAGAGTATTCCACACAGTTGAGTTTGAGACGTAACTTTTACTGTGCTATAATCTGATACCCTGAATGTAGGTAATAACATTCTGAAGTACAGGAAATATACTATGTATATGTACTTCATCTCTTCTGCAGGTTGGGAACTTCTCCAAGAGACACTGCTGAGGAGTAAGGACATCTTAATTTATAAAACTGTATGTTTTCCTAATGCAATTAGCAGCTTTTTCTATTAAAATAACCAAAGAAAGAGATCACTGCTCCTCTTCCAATGTATCTTCCACAAGTTTTTAAGAGAAATACTAGTAGATACCCAAAGCTGAATAGTAAGTAACTTTCTGTATAATAAAGCAAGTATATTGTTCAAGTGGGTATCTATTTGAAACACAGCTTAGCTGGGTATATCCCAATTGGCTCAGCAACCCATTTGCAAGAATGCACAAAGCCATCCATCAGCTCTACTGATGGTAAAGTGTACAGCAGGGAAATTCTCAGCCAAAGCAACCGGTGGCCTATCCCCCCAGCTCCACCTCATCAGCGACACACACACAATCCAACATCAACTTTTAAGCATTTCATTTTTACCTGGACTAGAACCAGGGAGATGGGTTACTGCATGCACTCACTCAACAAATAATCCTTGAGCACCTCACCTGCATTCTTTGCTGAATTTATATGACCACGGATTGTTAAGATGCCATTATTTAATATCACCAGGGAGAACGCACTGCCAATTAAATAATGACAGGTCATCAATTGTAATATGTGACTCCCATTTCTGAGCTGCTAAGACGTTAGAAGGGAAGCATATCTTAGAATCCAGGAGAAGTGTTGTGAGCCAAGCATGGTTCTCCAGGGTCCTGCCTCACTGAGCTGTGGGCTAGGGGAGCCTCATCTGGAATCAGAGCGAATGAGTGCAGCTCACTGGCAGGACTCAGTTCCTGGTTGTATGCAGCCATGCAGCAGGGAGAAGGAGCAGTTCCAAAGAACTCTCCAGGAAAGCCTGACTCTTTGGACCAGAAAAGCAAGAAGTATACAAAAGCCACAACCAGAGCAGACATTTAAAGCCAAAATACAAAGAGAAAATATATTAAAGACCCTTATTTTCTTGCACCTGCTCATTTACAGCTTAATCTTGGGTTCCCATCATCTTTCTTCCCTCTTAAAAATCCTCCTCCCCAGCCCCCTAGCATCTCCACATTTCCATCTCTAATTTCTTGCCTCCCTTATTACCTACATACGTCATTCTTCTCAACTCTAAAGATTTTTATACTTTTCCCCTTTTACTCCCAAACACATTTCATTAGTTTGCTTTAACCATAAACCAAGTATGATCAATTTAGTTCTCACTGGTTACTTGTGCACTCTAATATCGATGATATCCTATTCAATTTCCTGGTTTTGCTGGATATATGATCTATGGTTTCCTGGAAGCCATCAGAGCAAATTCTCTTTGGTATTTTAGGTAATTGTTCAGTTCTAGCAATTAAACCAATGAAGAACAGTGTGACTGACACCTGACTCCCATATGCTACTTTATGGCCAGGAGTCTCAAAGGAAATAAATCCATTCACTGTGAGGAATACAGCCCTACCAAATCAAAATACTTCAGGCCTTTTAAAATTGGTCTTAGTGATCATAAAAAAGTATCAAAGTCTTCAAAAGGAAACTTAGCACTTATACATAATCTATGGCTGTCAGATTTAAAAGCAAACTCAGATGCTTGTATCACATTGAAAAATATATTTTCCACAGTCTAAGCTCTTATATTAATGTACCAAGTCTATAGAATTTAAAAAAAATATATACTTTGGCCCTGTTCCTCACAATTGATTAGGCACTGGGAAACCTTAAAATACTGACACATCTTTTGGAATAAGCTGCCCTTCCTAGCATTCCCCAGAGAGGTACTTTCTGGCTTCAAATGTCTACCAAAGGGTTGTTATTAGAAACATGCTAGAAAGAGGATTCTGAGTGGCTTTATTAATTCCTTCATCCTATAACCATAGATTGAACTGCTTCTCAGGCCCTGGCCTGAGAAAATGTGTAATATCTGGTCCTTCCCCTGAGAAGGCAGCAGACCACAATGCCTTCCTGGAGAACATATGGTCTTACATACCTGTCTGTGGCTCTAAGAACTACCGTGATGTGCTGTGTGAGAAGCCATGACAAATAAACCATTACACCTTGCACCTTTTTTTGTGCAAGGGCCCTGTAACTAGAAAGGTAAAGATCTCCCATGCTCTGGAAAAAGAAAGCTACTGGGAACTAAGGGCCTCTGATCAAATCATGGCTCCCACTCCCCCTAAAGCCTCTATATCAGACGAGAAGCTGGGATAGGAAGGAATTCTAGCCATTCCTGGGTGACACCTCTACTCCAAATAAAAGAGCTAAAAAGGTAGTTCAACTACGTCTTGCACAGGTGGAGAGAGAAAGGAGATGGTCCACTGTAGTTCAGAGGGTCGCTATATGAGAAAAGAAAAAGGAATTAAATCAAAAGACCATGGCAGTCATAGGAGCCAAGAGACAGAGACAGAGAGAGAAGGAGAGGGAGAGGCTGAGGGAAAAGGGAGAGGAGGGGGAGAGTAGCAGCAGACACAAGGGAAAAACAAGGTGGAGCAACGGCACAGACAGCTGCAGAGCAATGGGCGGGTGAGGTACTGCAGCTCAAGCAGCATCTGCGCCTTCCACCTGCATTACAGTCTAGATGGTCTTGCTAGAGGGCAGAGCAGTGCCACTCCTACTGGAAATGTCCTTTTCTTTAGTCTGAGATTGTTACTTTTATTTCCAGAAAGGCTTATTTTTCAGAAAAAAAGTTAAAAAAAAAAGCGACAAGAGCATAAGAATAGAGGATGGGTAGAAAACAAGTGGGAAGGCAGGTCAACTTTCTCTGGACAGCAGTTAGCTCTATACCTTTGGCTACTTCCATTACTATTGAGAAACCTAGAACACAGTACATTACGTATATGTATGTGACATAATGTTTTATCGGATGTGATGGGAGTTCAAGTGTTTCACCATGAATTCTAACTTTGAGCTTCTATGCTGCGTAGCCATAACAACAAACAATAGTCTGCAAACTCAAGTTGAGCTGGGGAGTACATCTGGCTTTGGTTAGAACAATGGCATTAAGGGAAGGGCTTTGGTCAATTTTATGCACCTACTTCAGAAAGTTTATTAAGTTTCAAATGAAGCATGGCAGTTTCTATCACCTTTGAAGGGATCTCATATCTCTATGATCAAGCAAGAAGGTTCTAGCAATAGCTAATATATGACTGCAATCCAAACTTTTCTCTCATTGCTATAAGGAAGATAACATGCACTGGTAGACTGGGCTGGGCTGATCTTATTTTAAAATAAATATATTTAAAATCAAAGGCCTGAGAGCAAAAGGGATTCAAGTCACTGTTGGAACTTGGTAAACTTGGTTTGACTGCTCCGGCCTTAGTAGGAGGGACACAATACAGAACCAAGAGTCATTTATTTTATGCATGCTTAGTTCCAAAGCTCCAATTCCCATTTTAATCAGTATCAGGGTAGTCTTTTGAACCAAGGAAGAGTGCTGTTAGACTTTGTAAAATAAAAACAAAACCCTCCAACACTACCAAAAATAACATAACATATATGCTATAATGCTCTAGCAAAAAAAAAGCGGGGGGGGAAGAATAAGCATAGATGAAACAAGATTAGCCTCGAGTTAGTAATTCCAAGGTGACAGGTACATGGGGTTACAGGACATAACTCAGTGCTCTAATTTTATGTATGTTAGAAATATTCTATAACAATTTTTAATCTATAGAAGCATTAGGAATTTCCATGAAATAAGACAACTAAATCCAGACTCGATAGGATGGTGTCAGTTACTCAGTCACTTACAAATGCCTACTCATCCCTTAGCCTTTTGGTGCTCAGCTCTTGGCCACCTGAGCTAGTAACCCCCATAAAGCATCTGGCTTGCACTTCCCCCTCCCTGCCTTGCTCATCCTACTTCCCTCTGCTTGGAGAACCTCCTTCTCTTACGCACTAGCCTGAACTGTCAAAATCCAACTCCTGTAAGGCCTAGACCAAAGGTCTAGGACCTTTGCGTCTTCAGTGACTGCAGAAGGAAATAATCTCGCTTTCCTTTGTACCCCAGAACTTTGTTCACACTCTTTTACAACACAGCTCACTGTATGAGGATAACACTCATGATTATAAGAAGAATCATAATGATAGCAGCTAACTCAGTACTGAGTGCTGACTATCCACCAGGCCCTTTTAAAATGCTTTCAATTCTTCCAATATTCTCTGATGTTGTTGCTTTTTATTATTGCATTTTACAGATGAAGATATGAACCTCAGAGAGGCCAAGAGGTGAACCAGGGATCCAGTGTAATGTCAGATCTTTCCCAATAAATTTTAAGCCTTTGTGTTTACAACCCTCAGCTATAAAGTCTAACTAGGGAAAATGTTCAACTTTTTGACCTGACAGCCCGCATATTCTATGACTACTATACTGTATATGCTTTGGTCTTCCTACTGAATTGTAAGCTTCTTTTGGAAAGGACTGTGTCTTTCTCTATTTTGTGCCTCCATCTGCATTGTCTAGTTCAGTGATAGTGAACCTTTTAGAGGTTTCAATAATAACAAACAGCCTGCTGCAGCATGCGTGCCATAGGTTCGCCCCACTGGTTTAGTACAATGCTCTGTGCACAGATGCCCAGTACAGTCTCATCAACTGAAGACTGCATTAACACAGGGTATTTCTCCTGCAAAGGACTACATGCAATTTTCATAATCCACCTGCCTGCCTCCACAAGGAAATGAGATGGAAAAATCAACCCACAGAATACCTAAGCTCTTTCCTCCCCGTCATCTCTGTGCATAAGGCCACAAAACTAAAATAGTTTTCATCTTCTCCCTACACTGGCATCGCTGGTGACCAGAAAGAATTCTTTTGCATACTATTTTTATTGAGCCTCCCAGCTGTGGGTTCCCTCCCTCTCCCTCTGCAAAGCCCTCACCGAACAGCCTGAGAAAAGCCATAGGGATTCAGACTTTGTCTAGGCAATGAGTCAGGGATCTGAAACTGGGGACAAGCTGGCTCCACCCCAACTTCCTTTCTCTTATTTTCCCTTTCAGAACTTCTAAACCTGGTTTCTTTCCAACCAAATAATAGCTGTATCACTTGCTGCTATTTTGTGGTTATATTTTGACCTTCTTCCTGAATACAGCCACGTTCTTTGTACTAGTCTTAAAACAATTTGGGATGTAGACTCACTTGTCTTTCTTTCCTTCTCCAAAACCTCTCAGCATTCTTCTTCTTCTAACTATTGGTCTTTTCTCTCCAAGGACCCAACTTCTGCTGTATTTCCACAAGGTCTTATTCTCAGCCAGCTTTCAAGAACTAAGAACTGGCTAGAGAGAAACTGTGAACTTATAATACGCTTCAGAAACTCCTCTACTTCCTAACCCCATCCCAGTAGAGCTACATTAAGGTGTTAGGGGAAACAAGAAGCCTTACAGTCCGCAAAAGAGAGGCGACAGGAGGTGGAATTTGGAGGAAGGGCTGGTTACCCACTGCTGGCTCTATGTTTCCTCTTCTTGATTCTTATAAGCCACGTTACTGTAGCATTAACATGATGTAAATTTCCTATATTTTCTTTTATTCAAAGTTGCCTTCTTCAATCATAAACCTGACTATGGTGGCAAAATAACCCTGTTTGTGTGTGCGTGAGCACATGTACACGCTCACTTATCTATAAGAGATGGGTGGCCACGCTGAATTGGGATACATCACATAGTACTTATTTTATCTAATGTCACTCATCCTGATAGCCTCACATTTCAAATTTAATAGAAAGCATACAATGCTATACAGTCACCAAATACAAAATCTTGGCTATCAAGCTAAATTATCTAGTCATCTGTGTTGTACATTAAGTGTGAAGGCACATATCACAGTTTAGAATGTAAATGGAATAATCAGTACCCTACAGGAAATCTACAGTTGCACAGCACATCTTTCTACCAGCCAATGCTTTCTTTGTCAGTGCCTTCTGATTATACATTCTTGTATATTCCAGGCATCGATTTTACTCTGCTTTTGCTTAGGTTACCTAATATTCCTCCCTCTTCCAAGAAATGTGTTGGAGGGATGGGGGAGACATGTGATAGTCAAAAACAGAGTCAAGGCACTGTCCCATCTACCTTGCCAGGACGCTCTCTCTCAGTCCCCATGGCCCAGAGGGCAAACCTTACAGCCCTGTGCCCTAGATCACCTGGGAACATAGAAGGGGCTGTGTCCTCCACACTTTTTCCCACACTTTCTCAACTGGCTGCTTCTCTGACTGCAGTGAATCATGCAAGAAGAAGGCAGAACCAACTTTAAGCTAAAACAGCACTTTGGAATGGGGCTTACACTCTTCTCTGACAGATTTAAAAAAAAAAAAAAACAAAAAACCCTGCACTAAGAAAACTCCGAGGACTTCCTATTTCTCTCAAGAATGAACAAGCCTTTTTCATACTTAAGCATAACTTCTCAGGGCTTCATAACACTTTTCTTGCAGCTAAAAAAAATTAACCTTCTCCTTGGAGAAATAAGCTTACTTGTATTTTCTCTTTATTCTTTCTTTTCTTTTATCACAGAAAAGTATGCCAAAAAAAATAAAGCATTTCTAACAGTGACTAGGAGGATAAAGATTATATCAAATCTCTCAAAACTACTGCCAACACAATATTATGCTAAGCACAGCAAAGATGAAATGTCTATTTTCTCTAAAGATAGCAGAAAAGATGTTCACATATATTTTTACTTCCTCCAATATAAAGTGACCACAATGAGGACTCAAGCATGTTCACTTTTCCAATAAATAGAAAAAAATATTAAATATGGCACATTACTCACAACAATTTCTCTAAAAAGAAGCAATCTACTCTTAAAAGCATTCTGACACCAAAACATAGTTATAAATGGCCCCTCTGGTCTAACCATAGCTATGGAAAGAAACATTAAAACTGAAATTAAAAAAAAAAAAAACTGAAATAAAAAGAATTTCCCCAGAATAGGAAATGCTACCAGGGCAGGAAGTTTAGGAGTCCTAAAATAAAATATAAGGGCACCAAATCGTCATTTATAAGATTGCATTTATAAGCAGTGGATCTGCCTGCAGACTGGCTAGTCCAAGACCTCACTACCAAACGAGCAATGCTGTGGTCACCCGGCAGACCAGCACTGGGAAGAGGAGGCCTACTGTCAGCACAGAGCTTCTGCGGCCAGAATGGGTAAGGCTTCTTTCTCTCTTCTGCCCTTTGGACCTTTGTTTTTCATGAACAGTTGGTTACCAGCGCTAAACCCAGAGACTGTTACATGTGGGGCTTCCTAATACAGAGGCCTGGCCGAGCTCTACTATATTTGGCAAAAAAACTACACAGAAATTAAAGTACCTCAAAATGTAACAACTGAACATCCTCATTCTCCTTCCTTGTTCTCATTTAGTGGAAGCAAACGTTTCTGCTTTAATGCAATTGAAAAGGAAAGAACATTTAGGGACAACATAGCTAGATTCCTCATAAAGCTTCGTTTTCAAAAGCAGTGTTTGAATCTCCAAATAAATGACAATTCATTCTCTGTTTACTTTAGGTAAACAGAAAATGCATTGTGGAGCACTCATTTTCAAAAGCTAATCAAGAACATTAGGTCCCAACAGATTCATTTAATAGAAATATAATAGGCATTCCTGCTTGCTTTTCATCTTGTCTCGCTGTAAATGCTAAAATGAACAGCAAATTAACCCGGCGTTGGAACCGAGTTTCTGTCACAGCTGATGTCCTCTCTCTCACGACTTGTAAACATCCCCTCAACCTGTCACCGCTTTGACTCCTTCCACAGAGGAGAGACGACTGAGTTTGGCAAGAGAACGGGGGAATACTTGAATTCTAAAGGGAGCACTGCGCGTCAACTGCACTATCTTTCCTAGCAGAACAAAATATCACAGCGGTTGTCTCCTACAACTGCATAATCAGGGCCATAGAGGAGGGGCACAATGGGTTGTTTTTGTTTTTTTTTTCCTCCAAGCTACATATATCAATTGTCCTAAATCTTTAACTTCACTGGCATTCTCCAAGTGGCTGCTTATAAACTACTATACAGAAACAAGCTAATAAAGACAGGGCCATTCAAGCTCTACAATCAGATATAAAAGATGTGCAAACAACTTGAGATCTTATAATTAATATTTAGTGATATCAGAATTAGCATTTAGAACTCTACACAGAAAAACTATAATATTTCATAAATTATGTAATAATGAACAAACCCTTTCCAGAACTGTTTTCACTGTGCTAAAGTAACATTCTAGACTTGTTGTAAGTATGTTATTCTTACAAGTAGTTCGCAGTTATTCTTGAAGGCAAGCCTTGGAGTTTCCTTAGCATAGTGCTGCTGGGGAAAATTTTCAGCATGTCCATCTTCATCTCTAGCCTGAAGGGAAATATAATGGCCTATTTAGGGACTTACAAATAATGGAAGAAAAAAAAGCTAAAAGCATAACAGCTAAGATCATTAAACAAACGGGAATCCAGAAATAACAACATTATTAAGAAGTTTGTTTAAATACGCAGTACGCCTTTTAGATGTCAAAATTTGGGATTTGTTTTTCTTTACATTGTTTAGTTTGAACATGCAAATTCATCGTGGTGTATTTTAAAACAACATGAATCAAACCAAAATCAAGTAATTTTGTTGAAAATTATCGCCACTTTCATCTTTCAGTGCACATTGTCCATTGCACATTTAGGATTATATGACATACATACGTGTTTAAACTTTTGGCATGCTTAAGCAATCTCTAGATAATGCACTTTAAAAAAATTCTAATAGCAAGGCCATAAGAAAAGCAATTTGCATAGTTATAGTTTTGCATTGTAATACTATTAGAGATAAACTGACTCCCCTTAATTTTTAAATAAAGATCTAAAAGGAGTGATGATCTAGTAAAGAACAATGATTCTTCAGTCAAATGCAGTAAAAAAAATAGATTTAATTAAGAAGCTGCATTAAAAGTTACTGGTTATTTTGATCTACACTGTTAATTAAGAAAGCTGAAGTTTAAATGGAGACATTAACAGAACCCATTAGCAATACCACTTGCATACAGTCTTCTCTTTCTAATCTCCGCTGGTCTTTGGTGTTGGAATGGTGAAAGGGAGAGGTAGGGAGAGGGTCTTTAGGAGCACGCTCATTAGGCCACTCATTTGGGTGATGCACTCTGCACTGCTCTCAGCTCATCCTAGCCCTAACTGCTCTCTCTTTCCTGGCCTCCTGAAATTCACAGCTGAGCTGTCTCCCTCACATATGGCTTGCATATAATTATGCATATTCCATTTTGCACTGCATTAAAATGATGAGCTCCTGGCTCCCTTCCAGCTGAGTTTTAAAAGCCCCAGTGAAGTAGAGAAGAGGAGAGAAACACAGGGAGAGCCACACAGGAAGCAGCAGGTAGTTCTGTCTGCTGTCTCTTTAGATAAAATGTATGTCTGGCACCAAGGAAACAGCTGAGAACTACCTGTTGGGATGTATATATTGAGGGGGGTGGGCACAATGAGCGTATATCTGTAGCACAGCGATGCCAACGCAGACAGACCATTTCTCCTTTAATGGGGTGAGATTTGCCCTGACCAGTGTTCACTCGAAGCGCCTGGGCTAACCTGGGTCTTGTCATTTCAGTCGGGGGCCCATATTTTGACCATTTGAGAATGTATGCTCGTTTTTCATAGTGATTTCTGCTCCATATCACAGGGAGAGAACTAGATGGAATTTGGAAGTGGAGTGTCATGATCAGTAATAGCTGGGTTACAAGAAGTTTGTGGGGAGAAGAGATTGTTTTTTGGTTTTGTGAGATTTATGAACCTATCTGGGACTTGGTGCCTTTTTACTGGACCTCCCCCTCTACTAAATCAGAGGAAACTAAACATGTTGTCAGAGGATTGGCTACAATGACAGAGGAAAAAGGTAAGCAGCTGATGACCAGTGGCCACAAAGGCAGCTGAAAGCAGCGCTGTTCCTCCTCAGCGCATCAGGCCTGCGCTGCAGCTATGTCAGGGGGTCCGTTAGCAGAGCTCACTGGGGAACTGGTCTTAACGCTGACTGAGTTCAGGAAGAAGCGCAGTGTGTAAGCAAAAGGCAGTTGTAAGAAGGCCTATAAAATGACACTGGCAATGATGATATTAGACTCTCATAACAAGATTTTAAGTCACTGTGTGAGGTATAAGTCTCTTAAAGGAAGGGACCATGTCTATTTCATTTCATTTCTTTTCCTTTTGTTTTTTTGGTTTTACATCAGAGTCTCATGATGTAATCTAGGTCTAGGCTGGTCTTGAATTCACTATGTAGCACAGGCTGGCCTCGAACTCACAGTGATCCTCTCGCCTCAGCCTCCCATGTGCTGGGATTACAGGCGTGCACCACCATGCCCAGCTATTTCATCTTTCTAACTCTGCCATGTCCAGTGACTTACTTTTAGTTGGTACTTAACAAACACTTAAGTGATGGAAAAAGCCCATATATGGAGAATAACCAGACCCTACCATAAACAACTCTGTGGAAAATGCCACCTCAAAATATGCTAAACTTGGTAGGTTTATTATACTCCTGGTGCACCAAGATACATATGCTTGGTAACACAATTTGCATATAGTTTACAAGGGCTACTATTTACATATGTATGTCTATATTCAATATATATGTATCTTGTGTATAAATATTCATAAGGTAGAATATGTTTATTATGCATATACTATGTATACACATTCATACACACCAGATGCCTAGGATATTTTCAACATTAGTGACAAAAATACATTCATTCCACTTACATGTAAGGTGCTCACAATCAATGTTTTTTATGTGTTAACAAACCAAAAGACAAAAATCCCGTTATCTAAGATTTGAATGTGCTTCTCCAAAGGAAGAATAGATCGCATACAAAGCCTCACGATTTATGAGGCTACATGAAACAGCAGTGGAACAGAAAGGAGGAGGGAAAAGATTGGGAAGTGGAGAGAAAAGCCAGAAGCTTGCTTCTTTCTTGAGCCATTACGTTGTCCTCTGTATCAAGCTCCTGTGATCCTGGGCCCTCTGATACCCAGCTCGACTCCAGGCATTTTCTATGCTCCCACCAGAAATGGAAAGCTCAGAGAGTATAAGGAGCACAACCACTGCCCTCACATGTATATGTCTGTGTGAACACATAAACACTGACGCCTCTCACCAAAGCAATCCCATTCACATTCTGAAGTTTTCTAATGTGAAATGCTAAATCACTACTATAGACTAAGTGGAATTTAGTGTAGTCACCTAAGGCAGTAGTTCTCTGTCCTGGCTGCATAGTAAAGTCATCTGTCACGTTCTTTGTTAAACATATGGGTGTCGAATGTCTTCCTCTACCACCAGCACCTTTCCAGCACTCTGATGTCATTAGTCTAGGATGGGTCCCAGACATAGGTGGATTGTTCTTTTTTCTATATGACTTTTAAAAGCTCTCAGGGGATTGTAATATACCAACATGTCTGGGAATCACAGATCTAAGGAAAGCACCTTACAGGTATCCCCTTGGCATAGGTGGCAGAATGTTCTCCACTTTGGTCCCATGCCCACTGGAGTGAACCACAGTACAATTTGAGGAGGATGTGGCCCCTGAGATTCAAGGGATTATACAGCCAGCAGTGTGTAGGCAATATTTCTCATTTGTCTGTTTGCTTTTTAGTTTTCAGTATGATAGCTATCCTTGAAAAGCCCTAGGGCCACTTCTTCAAAAGGCCTCTTGAACCTTCTAGCCAAGGCCAAGATCTCCACTCTGTCCCTGACTTGACACAGCTACAACCCTGCAACTATGGATGTGATTTTTGTCTCCTCTATAAGACTACAGCTTGTGTAGGGCAGGGTTGGGTCAGGTCACCACTCTCTTCAACCACTGCTCAGTGCTCCTGGGTGCTCTCAAAGAAACGAATTTCCTGCCATTCCACAGCAACTTGGTGGCAGTGTTAGAATCCATACAAGTCTCCGTATTGCAGAATCACTGTAGAACATTTTTAATTTTTTTTTTTTTTTTGCAGTACTGGGGATCGAACTCAGGACCCTGCGCTTGCTAGGCAAGCGCTTATTCCACTGAGCTATATCCCCAGCCCCAACAGATTTTAACACCATGTATATTTCTCTTTTTTTTTTTTTTTTTTGGCGGTACTGGGGATCGAACTCAGGACCCTGCGCTTGCTAGGCAGGCGCTTATTCCACTGAGCTATATCCCCAGCCCTACTGTAGAACATTTTTGTAACCTCTTAGATGTTCAAGCCAGTGCCTTATTCTATATCTGCCCTACTTGGGGTGCCAGACAATGACTTGACAAGAGGAGTGAGCAGGGGGAGCCAACTACCCCTCCAGGGAGGAGGATGCTCACACTGAAATCGTACAAAATCACCACCTCCTGGTAATCACATGAGGCAGACCAACTTCTAGCTGATTTTATTATTGTTTTTTAATTCTCTGCAGACAATGCATTCTCTAACTGCCTGCCCCACTGGTGGCTCTTGGCACTCAGCGGAGCCCAGAGAACGGGGCTGATGTCTGACTTTGTTCTGGGGTGACAAGTACTGAAAGAAAGAACGTCAGGACATTTCATGATGAACTAACACTCTCCATGTGTCTTATTCCCAGCAGCTTTATACTGACTAATGTGCTAGATATTTATGCCACTACTGGGAAATGCAAATGTGAGAACTTTTTTTTTTTGCATTTTACTACACAAGTAATGTAATGACGTATGTAATTGTCAGGTCAAAGGTGCATTTTTGACCTTTATGGTTCTAAGAAAACTGCCTTTTTGCATAATAGAAACAAAATTCTATCAAAATTGCAAGCAGATTTGCCCATTTTGCTGACACTCATGTATCCATTTTCACATGCCTAGCATTTAAATAAATATTAGCTTGTGAGTAACTTAGGCTAATTGCCTCTCTACTTCAAAGCCTTCTCCCTTATATTCACCTCTTGCCTGTGAATCAACACTTTTTTACTTTGATTCTTACATAGCCAACTCCAGCTCGCCTTCGAAGAATTCATTTCTTCCTTTAAGCCAAAATCTTGGTGCCAGGTACATATTCAAGCAAGATCAGCACTCTTTCTCTAAAGAACCCTTCAGAATAGGTGATTCATTCTGGAAATAGATCCAGTGAAGTACCATGTTTCTGGCTCCACTGAAAGGTTAACATTGCTGCCATGTAAGTGGAAAGATAATGAGTCTTGGAGTTACAACTCCTTGTGATGAATGGGAGTTTGTATTCATGTCCTTGTGATTTCAGGCTGTCTTTTGAAAACAAAAAAAGATTTTGCCTGGAATCAGAGTGTGGAGGCCGGGGGCTGAAGAGCTTCCAGACTCTTCCAGTGCTATAGCAGATGTAGCTCATGTCAGCCCACACATATAGTGTCCTTAACCAGCGTTGGAAACATCAAAAATTGTGCATCTCAGATTTGTGGAAATAGGTTAAGAGATGGAGAGTCATGGAGGAACAAGGGAAATACTAATTTTTCTATACCGTAACAGTGTTATGGCTTACATGCAAAGTGCACCCCCAAAAGTCTCAGGTATCTAGAGACGTGGTTTGGGGCAGGTGATTGGACCATGGGATGCTCTCCTCACCTGTGGGTTCAGCCAGTGGATGAGCTCGGCAGCTGACTATGCTGTTAGGAGGTGAAGCCTGAGTAGAGATGGGTCACGGGGAGTAACCTGTAAGGGTGTGTTCTCATCACAGCTCCTCCTCTCTTCCCGCTTCTGCCTACAGTGAGTTGAGCGCCTTTCTCTCCCCCATTTCCCTCTGCCATCCTGTTTCCTCCTTGGAGCCAGTTGCGAGTGGACTAAACCCATGAGCCAAAATGACCCTCGCCTCCTTTAAGCGGCAGGTGTTGGGTATTTTGTTCCAGCGACAGGAAAGTGACTAATACAATAACTAATGAATGGAACCAGAAGTAACAGAATTTCTTTTCAAAATTCAAGGTAAAAGAATGGGGCATCACTTTGAAAAATCCTTGGCATTTTCTTTTCTGATATCCCATCTCTAGCGCTCCTCGAATTCTCTTGAGAAAGCTCAAAGGGGAGTAAACAGCTATTATCTCATCCTGCCTTCCAGTGTGCTGCAAACACCTGCAGACATTACTGGTTGGCCAGCATCTCAGGAACAGCTTCCTCCCTTCCCTTGAGTCACAGCCCTGGTGCTCTTAGCCCAGTGGCCCAGTTCCTCATGACTGAATCCCCCGCTCCCATCAGCTTGGCTTCCTGTCCTTTACCCCCATTTTCAGTGGTAAAATAGACTCCATCTCTTCCACCCACTTCTGGCAAATTCTCATACACTCACGAAGCTGCAATTCAGACAGTAGCTCCTTCAGGAAACCCTTGGTGAATGCTTCCTTAGTCCTAACCTGCACTCAGCACCCTGTGTCCTTGTACCTATTTCTACTTCATTGATCACACTGTATGAATCCCCAGTATTCACCTCCTATGAATCAGGGAGGTCGTTCAATGTACAGATTGTATCTTGTTCAGCTGAAATATCTATAGCCTGGTGTAGTGTCCGGCATATTAAAAGGGCTCAGTGAGTGAGTGGTGAATGAATGACTCAATGAGTGAATGAACGAATGGGTTCCTATCCTTTAACCAACACTGGACATTCTGCTTTGCACTCCAGTCCCATGAACCAAAATGGTTCCCTCGACACTGGAGTCTCAGCAGGACTCCGTGGGAGCTCTGTTCACGCCTGTCTCACACCAGACCTTCACTGACTACTGCACATACTTTTTTCTGCCCAACACTTAACCTTCCATCTAGCTAGAAACTAAAAATCTTAGCCTCACTGCATATTGCACATTCAGCTTGGACATTGGCCAATAATCATTCGGCCCCACATGTTTCTCTCCTTCACTTCCTCTGTAGACTGATTCTCTGAGCTTTCTTAACAAATTCTCATCACCATAAATCCATTTCTAGATTCAATTAACCAACTCTGTGCTATGTTCCCTGCTTCTGATATCTTCCTTTTCCTACTGCCCTAGCTGAGTCTGGTCCTGATAGAGTAACTTACTCTGACTATGACTCGTGCCTTACCAGAATGGAAACTCCAGCCGTGACTATAATGACCAATCCTGCAAATATATGTTGAATGGCTTCATTAACCCTTCCTGTGCCTTCAGCCAAGGCCCGGAAGTATTTTTTTCTCTACTCTGAATGGCCTGTAAGTGGATATCCCGGCAATTTGAGTTATTCCTGTGAAGTATCAAATCACTGCAGAAACTGTAGAGTGGTGTGGACACAATTGTGTGTATACACGGCTTCCACACAGAAGCTTCTGCTGAACAGACTCCTACCTGGCAGCAGCTTCGCAGAGCTAGAGACTCTCCAGGACCCTGGAAACATCAATCTTGGGAACCTCATATTACCACTAATCTGCAGCAAGACCCTTGCCCTCTCTTTCTTCTGCTTGTAGTGGATGGCCTGTGAGGGTTCCTGCAATGGTAGGATTTTACTTGTTCTTTTAACAAAATGTATTTAAACTCCCATTTAGCAGGTAGGCTGAAGGAAAAGCTGTTTCCCCAGCAAAGTTCTTCCAATAACTCCTTGTCTTCAGCAAGCAAGCGAGCAGGCTTGCCCTGTACCTCTCCAGGCGCCTCCGACAGCTCACATACCTCAGATGGATGAGAAGGACTTATTTGCTGCAGCTATTTTTTTTCTACTCCATGCAAACCTTTATATATATCATAAATTTTTAATATCCAATTTGGAGTCTTTCAAAGAATAACGGTAACAAATATGCAACATGGAGATAATAGGAACTGAATCATGTTTATAGCTTCCACGAGCATCTCCTTAAAGATGTCAGGTCAGAGCTACTCAGAGCTGTGGGCACATGGGGCTGATCTCACACCTGATTAATGGCTGTCCTTACTCAGGGCCCCTAATGGATTGCACAGCAGCTTCCACATCAGCTTGAAATACAGTTGCCACCTGCAGTAAAATATATCACGCTCGTCCCAGCACATTATAAGGGTGTCTGGGATAATCAGAGCAGATTCTAAGTACAGTAGTTCTGAAAATCCCTGTTCTTACTTTTTAGTTTAAAATCTATTTTTCCTTTATTGCACAGGAGACCCTTCAGCATTTATCCTGCACTGCTCTTTGTTAGGTCGCTTCAGTGCCTTTGTTGAGTAGGAATTCCTACTTTAAAGTTTCCACAGGTAATGCCCAGTAGCTGGGGCATACAGTTCCTTTCTTTTTTACTCTCTACTAGAGCCACACCACCATCACGCCCTGGCTGCTTGATTATTCCAGGACCCTAATTCCACACTGGATTACCCCAGCCCCATGATTGCTCCCCACCCCCCACCTCCGTCTTCTGCCCATAGCCTGCCTTTTGGCTTTGTCACCATTCATTTGCATCTTTTACCCAAAGACCTGTGAGGGGAAGCAAAAGGCGGGAAAACACAAATGATTCCACTTTGCTACTGGCTGGCACCCACAGAAGGCTTAAATAATTGGTCTAATCGGGACACTTCAGTTAGTCCTTTTATTTCTGTTCTCAAAATCCCAAGGCAGAAGGGGCTGTTCGCCTGTCTTTACATGTAGCCCTCATGATGGACCTGAAAAATCAGAGAAAATATGAAACAGGCAAGGGCTGCAAGGGGTTTCCAGGACCTATCTGCAGGGTTCAAGAAGGACAAAGAAGAACAAGGATACAGACACGGAGGAGGGATGTCTCTCCCAGAAATGGCCTCAAATGGGATCAGGAAACACTACTAACCAGATTAAGAGACTGCTCTGGGTATTCTCAGAGGTTAATAGTAACAGCTAACATTTCTACAGCTCTTAATGTATGCAGCAGGCACTATTCCAAGTACTTTATATGTATTAGCATATTTAATGTGCATTCCTACATACACACACATGCGCACTGAAACAATTTATGAGGTAGAGACTATTATCTTCACTTTATATATGAGAAAACTGAGGCATAGAGCAATTACATAGTTCCTACAAAGTCACACAACTGTACTCCGATGATTTTACTACTCTCAGCTAGTGGCAAAAGGAAATTGGTACACAATAACTTGGAAATGCTGGTGTCACTAAACTTAAAATATATATTGTTAATTAAGGCAGGTTTTCCTAATTCTCTGATTTTGCATTCCTAGACTAAATACACCAGTGAAATTAGGAAAGGCGGGTCTTTAATGGCACATGTAACAGAAGGATGAGGGGTTGGCAAAGAACCTGGGAGAAGGGGTAGCAGAGCTCCTGACAGCACATACCAGCATAGGAGCCTGAGGGAAATGGAACTTCAGAATCTACAAAAGTAAGCCTTAGGGCTGGGGATATAGCTCAGTGGAATAAGCACCTGCCTAGGAGGAGCAGGGTCCTGAGTTCAATCCCCAGTACTGCCAAAAAAAAAAAAAAAAAAAAAAAGTAAGCCTTAAGCCAACTTCTTTGCTCCGACTTTTAAAATAGCCTGCTGATCAGTGATTATGATACCTAGGGCCCTCAGTTCCAGAAAAGGCATGTCTAAAGAACTCACACAACTATTCAAATCCTCTAGCATTTCCTTTGTGAATTTATAAAGTCATCATTAATATTATTAATTACTTTTTATTAATACTGTGAGTGATGCTATACAAACTACAAAGGGCAACTGTGACATCTCATCTCACTCATTCCTGCTACTCTGATATACAAATGCAGATTGTGACTGTGACTTTGGTTAACGTGAGTCAGTTCATCAGACCTAGATTTCTTGGGATAAATTAGTGAAATGGAGTCCCTGGACTTGCCCTGTCGAGAAACAAGCCTGGCCTGTAGTGGCTTTAATTTGGGGAGTAGGCAGTGTCCAGAGAGCCATGGGCCATTACTCGGAGACAGAAATACAGTAATGCAGTCCTCAGCAGGCCAGCGGCTAATTAGCTCAGCTGGTGGGAATGCAACGCCAGAGGCTGGGGTCAGCATGCTGGGCAAGTTAGCTTGCTCTGTGTCCCAGCCACAGAACACATCCCTCATGGTGACCTAGCACATCACACACATAGAGGTCTTGGCAAAGGGGAGACAGACACCAGAAAAATGTGAAAGGATGCAGATGAATCATTGCACATTTCTCACCACTTCTGGAAGAAACAACTCAATAGGCATACCCTGATGAGGGTGTTCAAGTATATCTGAAAGTCACAAAATGAAACAAATGGTGTCCTTGAATTAGTTTCTACTTCTGAGGTCAAGGACTATAATTTCTGAATGAGCAGTAATACTGGTTAAAGACACAATGTTACAACTGTTACTGTACTAAGGGCTCAGCACTCAGCCAACTTAACTTTTTTCACCAAAAACAACAGAAATGCCATCATCAGTGTCTGGATATGATAGAGTTGCCAGCATCTTTTATGGATGGCTCCCAAGCTGTCTCAAGTCCACTGAATCCTTGGTCACCTGCAGATGCCCCGAGGCTGTTCTCAGTCATTACCTCTGCATTCTTGCTGCAGGTTCCCTACCAGCTCCAGCTTTGAGCCCATGTCCCCAGCACTCCCAAGCTCTCTATCTGCACCCTCAGTTTGGCCCTATCTTGAGCCCTCTGATCTGTGTACTTCACCTCGCTGGAGCTGCTGTCCTCCTCATGTGAATATGGCCTTGACCCCGCTACGCTGGTCTTCATTCCAGCCCATCCTAAGAGAGTGTCCCACTCTGCTCACTCCTCTGGCCTGGGACAGTTTTGTAACCAGCAACCTATAATTATGCCCGAAGTACAATTTATCTTAAAAACAAAATTTCCTTGGGAAGAAATATAGTGAGCATTACACAGTGGTTGTGAAGATTTAAAACAGGCATGAACAGGAAGAAGAAAGCCTGGGATTGGGATAAAATCTTGACTTTTGGTGGGTGTTGTCTCCATCAATATTCTGACCAACATGCAATGATGCCATGATTTATGCCAATGGATGCAGGCAAAGGAGAGAGATGAGGTGACACATCCATTGGCTTTGCCCCTGGGTCTTTCAGAGCGTGAAGTCCAGATATGATTCTGAACAGGCTGGTTTTTCTGACAGCTCCAATTACAATCCATGTGCCATTTGACCTGTTAACGGAGGCGTCATCAGGCTTAAAGAGGAAAAAAGTGTAAATTATCCTGCTTCCAAACCCAGGGCCAATCAGCCTCTCTGAGGAGCCAAATGTAAAGATGTAGGCAAAGGGGCTCCATAAATAACGACCTCTGCTCAAATGATACTCTCTGGAGTCTTCAGTTTAAATCTCACTCTGCAGATGATGAATGGGGGTAACAGAGGGTGGGACTGTGGCATGTTTAAACAGGGCATAATCATTGAAGCAGAACTTGACTAGGGTCTAGGGATAGGCCTGTTGAAGCCAGTAGATAAGCATCAGTATACTTCTAGATGACAACATTCATTAATTTTTGTTCCTCTGCCACTCTATTACTATTGTTGTTATTATTTTTCTTACATTTCAAGGAGGTATATTCTGGGGGTCAAAATGTAGGCAATGGAAGATTAAAAAGTACCAAGAGTTTCCACATCCTTTATTGGCATTAATCAAGAACTATGATGTGTGGTTCTACGCTGCAGGCAGCCAGGCCCTCTGCTTGCTCATTCCCTACCTCATCCAACCTTTCCAGTGCCTCAGCTGTCCAGTGTTCCTCTACACTGTATCCACATATGGCAGGGAGGCTCCTAGACTACAGACTTGACCCCACCAGTCCAACTTGATGACTGCTTCATGGAGCTGTCAACAGGCCCAAAGGAAGAACACTCAATATAGAAGTGACTTTGAGATTATTTACGTTAGTGAGATTTCACAATTTTTTCGTGCCAGACACCATGCAAAGCATTTTATAGATGTCAGCTCTTTGAAGTTCTCTAAGCCTTTACAAAATCTCTACTACCACATTGCCTGTATACTGACAGTGAGGAAACAGAAGGATAGAGAAGCTGAGGAATTTGTCCAAGGCTCAAGAGCTTCAAAAGGAGAATCTGTGCTCTGAATGCAGAGGCAGTGATCAGATGTGGGATCCTGACCCTTACACAAACACAGTCAGCAGAGGAAGTCCGGTGACAAAGAGCCACAGAACTGTAGATATTACCAGAAAACAGAGGCATCATGGTTCAAGTCCTCATCTGGGTCCTTGTGGGAGAGAGAAATCTTGCCTCTGGTTTTCCCCCTTCACGGTGAAACACTGATGTCCAACACAGCTCAAATGGAGGGGTGTTGAGAGAGCCAGCACCTCACCAAGACTGTAGGCAAATCTAGGCTTAAGGAACCGGGCAACAAGAACAGGACTAAAGGCTGAGCATAGCTGAGCCCTAAGTCACCAGGATGGAAGGGAACAGCCTCTACAAGTAATCTGTCCTGGGTATATGCTGCAGGAGAGTGAGGATGGGGATGACATTGGGAAATGGGGCTGATGCCAGGGAGCTCTGTGCAAGAAACTCTGCAAAGAGATGGGAATGGAGAACCCTGAAGTCAGTGAGCTGCTCCCCGAGTGGGGGAGCTTGTTCTGAAGCCTATTTCAATTTCTTTTGCACAGCCCATGTTGAAGATTATGGGATTTCAAGAGGACAGTCAAAGTGCAAATCTTTTCTTTTGTACCTTGAGAAAGACATGTTTTCAAGGATGCGGAATTACTCTAAATTCATAAACCTGTTTTTACAGTTCTTGCCTAATCACAGAACAGAAAACTGCTATGGTTTTATGTGTAAAATAGTACAAAAGGAATACAAATTATCACTTTATAAAATCGTTACTATTACCCTTCCTTATTAATAAAAACAAGCATTACTTACATGTAATCAAGTGTCCTACTGCAAGAAAGAAATTTCATTTGTTTGCCCTATGAGATGACAGACTTTGCCTTTGAATTACAAAAATATTTTTGTGTAATTCCATAAACTATAGGATACACTACACTGCATTCGTATCGCTGCATGTAGCATTGTGACTCCCCAGAAGCACAGAGATGGCAAAGCCACTCACATCATGCTTCCTTTTAGTTTCCATTCATTCATTTATTTATTTGTCATTTATCAAGCATCTTCTATGTGCCCAGCAGCAGTAGGCAAATAAGTAACTAAGCACCTAAAATGAATTGTACTTAGCCTATATATTCACTACATTATTTTAAGTTCAATAATAAGAATAAATCAAATGTTCTCTTATAAAGGTTTATCCACACAAAATTTAAAAGGTCAAATATCATATATTTATCTTCTTTAAAATGTGCTCTTTAAATGATTATGCTTTGTAAAGGTAACCTGCAAAAGGCAAAGAGTAGAAAATGCTCTCATAAACTGACAAAAATTATGAGGAAGTAAGAACACGAAAGTTGGAGAGAAAATTCTTAAGGGCCAAGCTCCCAGGCCCAGAGCGTTAGCACAGAATGGGGTGAGGAAGGTCACTTGGTGCCCATCAACTGCAATTTGATTCCTGGGCCCACCACTGATGGGGCAGGGGCAGCCCCTGAACATCAGTAAGATGGGAGAATAAAGTACAGTTCAGAAACCTCTTGTAAGGATTAAGTGAGACAAAATGTAATCAATATATGACAGTTACTGAAATTTTTTTTTCTTTTTTTTTTTTTTTTCGGGACCGGGGATCGAACTCAGGGCCCTAGTGCTCAGCGGCAAGCACTTAGCCCACTGAGCTGTACCTCCAGCCCCACAGTTACTGAAATTTCACAAATCTGCCTTCCTTCCTAGGGAGAAAAATTCACCTATCAGCAAGGTAACAGGAACTCACTATTTTCTTATCGTCAAGGACTTGACTACAATTAAGTTGCACGCAGCTAGAGGAGTATGCTCAGAAGCCACAGGCAATGCCACTCAGAAAACTCTGGTGAAGGTCTGAGCAATTTCAGAAATGCATGTGCACACCCACTAACCAGAGCCCTGACCCTCTATGCAACCTGCACATCATCCTTACTTCAGGGCCACTTCTAACCCTTCTGCCCTCTGACCACCATTTCACTTCCCACAAGTCAGGCAGCCTTCTGCTTTTTCTCTTCACTTCCTAGGTAATTCCTGTGCATTTTCGGAACACAGACATCTCTACTCCCCTAGTAGCTCCCATGTGGGCAGCCCAGGATTCATGCTCACTGCTGTATGGTGAATTCCACCACAGTGACTGGTGAATTCATTACACCTCTGTCCCATTATTCAAGCAAGGCTTAATTCCCTTAATTAGCATTCATGTCATCTCTCTTCCTTATGACAGCTACTAACTTGTTCCTAACACAGTAGCAGAGTACACTTTCATCAAGTGTAGAGTTACATGCTCAGCAGTAGAGCACACATACACTATAATCCAGCTGAGCACACTCACCAAAGGGAAAGGAGCAGCGAAAATAAAGGAGAGAAAAAACTTCTGAACCACTGGGTATTTGGTTCACCATTTTGCAGAAACTGCAAATATTTTCTTATTTGAAGCATCAGGGCTTTTCTTTTTAACAAAACACTGCAGTCTTTACTAGGTCCTTACTTGGTTTAGGATTCAGTTCCAAATTGACAAGTTTGAGTTTGGGGTTTATTTATTTACTTCTAAAATATCCATCTTTCTGACACATCGCTTCTTCTTTATAATCCTTAGATATGACTCATCATCACCTGGTAGTTTTCTCTGCACCAGTGAGAACTCCCCTCCCTTGATCACCTGTGCAACCGGAAAAGGCATTCTTTATTTTACTAACTTATTTCATTTTAAAATAAATTGTCCTCCTAGTATAGAACATCCTGATTTCTATTTTCTCCTGTCCCTTGCCTTGCCACAGGAAGTTGTTCTCCAGGTACCATAAAATGTTTATGCTCATTTATTTCTTCCTATTACATGCTGCTCTCCTGTGCACTAGGAGCTGACGTCTACAAATATATAATCAAAATGAAATTGTATTAGTTTAGATTAGCATCTGTGGCAGCAATTCCTATGAATGATATAGACAAGGCAGTAGCTATAATGTCTGTCTCGTTTCAAGGTAAAAATGAAAAATGACATATTTGATGGAGAAGACTCCACAGAGACCTGGGTAGAAATGTGGTCTGTTCCTTTGCTCACACAGCTCTCTTCCCCATCATATGGCTGACAGGTGTGTAATCATGTTCCTCAGTCACAGTTTATGTTAAAATAACCAATTACTGAACAAATGAGACTCAAGCTCTGATGTGTCTGTCTCCACCATTGCAAAGTGACAATGTGTCATCCAAAGCACAGGGCTAGAGTTCTCCTCAGCCAAAGATACTCTCCAAGGCTGAAAGAAGACTTTCCCACTCCACAACCAGTTATATAAAATGCAGGACATTTCTTGTTCTGTTCCTGGCCTTTAGTAATGAGGTGCCAACAGGCTACCATGGATGGCAGTCAGGTTGCCAGGCAACTCAACACTGTCCTCAACACTTCTTGTCCTTGACCTTTCCAGAACACAACACTCTGAATTCTCAGGGAGCACCCACTACCACAGTTGTCCCTTGCCCACCCAGATTTCCACAGGAACAAGGAAATATCTCCCATCAGCCTCCTCTTTCCGCTGGAATAAGCATGACCTTCCACTAGACCCCAAAGCAGCAAAGGGCAAAGCTGACTGCTAAGAGCTCAGCCAAGTCCTCTCCAGTCATGCAATTCTCCAGATCCACTGGTCAGGAAAGCGGGGGCAGCATGCAGGTAGCCTACAGAGCGATGTGTTGTTTCAGGTTGTGGATGTAGTCAAGAACAATGACTTCTTTTGATGCATGCAAACTATAAGCACCAGCATCCTACTATCTAACTATCTGTTGGCCCAAAGGTTGTTAACATGCAACCTTTTCTTCTAGGAGGAGAGAGCCTACTAATAACTCAGTCAATGTGCAAAGTGAAAACCCTGGCTTATTCACAATGAGTTCATTATAATAGCACTGTTGTCATACTTAGGTAGCTCTGCATCAAATACAGACCAAGTTTCATCTCTGTCACACACACTCCATCATGGAGCCCTTGGGCAGAAGAGCCCTCCCTCCCAGCCTGGAGGCTGAACAAGTTGAGGGACAGGAGAAAGGGCATGGCTTTATTTCCCCTCTATAAAGTGGGCCTAATACTTGTTTCCACAGCTTGTTGCATGAGAGAGTGCTGGTAACTGCTGTTACACAAATGGTATAAGTCAAGAAAAGATTGTGAGTTGTGCATTCACTGGCATCCTTGGGTCCAAAATACAAATAAACATTACATTTTTTGTAAAATCAAAGAAAGTGATGATTTACATTCTAGGCAGCCAACTTAATGCAGAAGTCTCTTGAATTTTTTTTTAGGCAAAAGAATATAAGGAGATACAAAGAGAAGAACAGAAAGTATAATTCTTTGAAATCTCTCACTCATCATGAAAGATGTTCTGGTAGCATTGCTTTTTCTAAACTAAAACCTCAGTATTCAGGTTTAATTGCAATGTTGGCACTTTGTGATAAGTAAGTGCGTTTTGGGTTGCAGTTTGGCACTGGGTCTCTAAAAGGTTCGCCTTCACTGCACTAGAGGCTTCTCTTACAAAGATCAGACCAATACCATTTTCCTATAAAAGTGCTTGGCAAGCTATGCATTGTGGGAGGTGAAGGACAGTACATGTTTAGGGGGGAAGGAAAACGCATCAGCTGGTTTTTCCTGTGGTGTCATTCCTACGTAGCTGCTGAGCTTTTAGCCACAGTCCTGCTATCCTCATCAGCACGAGTGCTAGCACCCGCTCTTTTTCCCTCCTAGAAGTTCAACCAGGACTCCACACTTGTCCTGAGAATGGCCGGCAGAGTGGCCAAGGCCGTGGGAGGAGGAAGAGAGTAGGCTGTGCAACCGTGGTGGGAGGCGCCAGCTGAAAAGGGGGGCCCAGAACGCTGGCGGCTACTGAATGCCAGAGTCCTCTCCCAAGGTGGGGAGAACATGCAGGGTGTCTCTCCTACACTTATTCATGTGCTCCTGGCAATTCTGGCAGTGGCACGTCAAGTGAAAAGCACACTACTTAGCACATATGGTGCAAAGAACCTTGTGCATCAGTTGAATGCATACTGTACTACATACACATTCTGTTTTATCTCTGGGCCCAGCCATGCTGCAAACGCTTGCAAATTGGGAAACCTTCTGTGCAGTAAAAACTACGAACAGGAGAAGCTAGACTGCAACTTATAAGATACGACACCAGCCAAAAAAAGCCAAAGTAAGGAAAAGTTAAGGCATGGGCTTTGTGCTCCTTGTGACAAAGGCAGATCTGCAAGGTGAGGACGCACTGCCAGCCTGCTTTGATCAGATTTTTGCCAGGGTTTCAGTCCTATGAAGAGCTTCCCTTCCCCACGCACCACTCTCCGGGAACCTCCTCCTGTACCCACCACTGTTTATTTTTTAGGAATGTTTGAAATTTAGATGGAAAGACAATTTAGTGAAGTTACCTTGGTAGAAGATAGTGATTAAATTGCTATTTTTGTCCTCTCATCCAAGGTCTTCAGCCCAGTGTCCTTCAGTGGGACAGTACTGTCCTTACAGAGTCATCATCATCGCTGCCACTTCCTAAGTGTTCCTAAAAGCAAAATCTGATACTGCTCCTATGATTCAGAACTCCCTGTATATTTGGGACATAAAAGGGGCAAAGTGGTGGATTGTTCTGATCTTTCTTCTTTTTCCGCTCTCCCTTCCCCCTTAATAATGATTTTTAAAAATAACTCTTTTAAAACAACTATGCCCTAGGAAAGGAGAGTGGTACAAAAATCCTTTTCACTTCAAATCACAGATGTTTCTTTCTTTTCTATCAGCCTTATATATGTTAGAGGAAAATGTGTGGGAGTTTAAAGATTTTGTTAATAAATTCACAGGAGTCAAAGCATGGCAATTTCTAGTGCTTTTTCAGCCTGCTGAGAATGATTCTCTTTTTCAGAAATGAAGAAACCAAAGGTATAGCCAGGGGAATGTGACCAAAGGCACAGAATAGGAATTATAACACAGGATTTTTCACAAGATAGTAAAAGTGTAGAAGGAAAGGAGCAGAGGGTACCCACGGTAATGCCCAGTGGCATCCTGAGTACCTGCGGACAGTTCTGTTCATCCAGGGACATGAGGCTTTTTCCCTAATGCTTTCGTCTGGTGCAACACAAGTTGTAAAGAAGCAGCAGGCGTAATAATACTGAAGTGTGGGCTGCTCCTAATTTATTCTGTGTGTAGAATTCATGATTTCATTTCTACATTATTTAGAATCATATCCTCTCACAAATGTTTGGAGTGATGGAAGTTAACCCCAAGCTGGTGGGAAGCGTAGAGTTGCCTGAGGCGTGCTTTGGCTTATTTGAGTCAGTTGTTCATTTTCAATATGGTTTTAGTTTGTTGAGTTGCTAGAAACCCTAACCTACATATTTAAAAGATCATTTTTACGAAGACTCCACAGGCACCTCTGCCAAGCTTCCTATTGTTTGGTGCTAGTATTGTCCAGTTTTATGTTTCTTTGTTGTATTTTTGTGACTGCTTTTTTTTTCAAAAAAGAGTCAAAATATACAGAAATAGAATAAAGTCAATAATGACTCTTGCCATTTAACTCTATTAACAATTGTGTAATAATTTTTAGTGCTGTATCTGAAATTTTTAATGGAGATTTCCAAGCAGTCTATAGAAACTGAGGGGAAAGAAATAATACACACTTGGATAAAGTCCCAGGGTCTTAAAATGAACCTTTTAATAGGGTCACAAGGGAAGCAGTCAGCTATGTTTAAATTTGGCCCCCTCCTTCCACATGCCCATGCTGGACCCAGAAAAGGCAGAGCTGGCAGGGATTCTCTGGGGGACTTTCAAGGTCCCTTTTCTAGTTGTCCCTTTGGAACTTCCCTCACATACCAGGCCCCCTCGGGTAGAGACGTACCTGCACGATTGTGCAAATCTCCCTCCTGCATGAGCCAGTGCTTTCAATGCCAGGTCCTTATTGTAGCAAGAAATTATATCCTCAAAGTCTATAGTCCTTGGCATTTCAAGCACTATTGTTTTATTTTGTATCATCAAACTTCTGGAGTTGTATTACTTAATGTATAATACAAGGCTCCTCCTGGAGGAACTTCTTCCAGTATTCTGAGTTAATTTTATTTCACCTCATAGAACATCAACTATGGGAATCATGGGAAAGACACACATATGATCTGGTCCTTCAGGAAGTTTTATGTCAGGTTATGATTAGACATAGATACATTAATGGGAAATAAGTAAGTGACAGATGCTTGTTTAAATATGTGTCCTGCTGGCCAAGGCAGTGGGACAGAGCCATCCTCTTAGGCTAACGTGGTCAGAAAAAGGTAAGATTCTAGCTAAGTCTCACAGGTTGGAATTTACTGTGAATTTTTAGTCACTTTTAAGGATCTGGCTATCTTTCAATTTCATAGTCAAGGAGTAAGACCAAAGAGGAAGAAAACGTGCTCTGGATTTTGGGTCAGAACCACAAAACTGGTAACAGTTTATTAAGCCCTAAATTTTGGCCATCTTCCCAATGTGCTCACTGTCATTTCTTACTCACTTCTGCTCATGGGGTTGTTTTCCTTTCCTCTGTGCAACATAAATAGGAAATGCATGAGAAAGTGAGTCTTGAAATAGGACTCAGAGTTTTTGATCACCCTTGATACCACAGTGCTGGACATATGTGCTCAATAAATGCTGAGCAGTGGACTTGAGCTGTCAATCAAAGTGACTGTGTAGTCATTTCATACCATATAAGTCAGCTTGAGCTGCCTGAGCAAAGGTTGGGCACATGACCCAAAGGCAGCCACTAGAAAAGGTGTCCAGCAACCCATGATATGCCTTGCTGCAAAACAATAAGCTGATTTAGTCAGATGTCCACCCTCAGCAACAAACTAGAGATATCCCAAGGATGGCAGCAGATAGCATAGGAGCTGAACCACAAGGTCATGACATTGGGAAAAGCTGGACAGGCCATGTGGATTTGAACATGCAGAAGCCATGAGGACCAGGAACTATGGGGAAGCAAAGAATGTTGTTTGATGACAGTGAGAAAAACACGGAGCTAGAGAAAATTAGGGATACCATGAGAGAGGAAGGAGAAATGGAGAGAGGCCAAGCCCTAAAGCCTCCTCAGCTCACAGCTTTCTGGTTCCAAGTCCAGCCCCTTTCCTGAACAGCCTGGCTGAAACAGACAGGAACATCCGTCTTCAACTGTACTCCACTGTCATCCCTTTCAAAGTCTTGCTGCATTTTGTTTTTCCTCTCCCTGGTATAGAGAGGAAGTGGCTACACCAGATGAAGGGAGCCTCAAAAGGTGACAAACATGAGCCATCTGTAACCATCAAGTGTCTCATTACAAAACCACACTGGCAGCTGAGTCAGGTGGACAGGGCACCATACTGAATCTTGGACAAGGGAAGGCCAGAGTAAGAACACTGGAGAAGACAACAGTGTTAGCAATCGGAACGAGGTTGCCCTTTTTCCTTCGTCACATGAAACCACCACTAAATGCATGGATTAGACAATGCTGTCTGTTTGGTTAATAGGGGGGCCTGAGTGGATTCTATTTTGGATGGAAAATCAGCTGATTAGTTCACAGCCTTTCACCCTTCAGGGTGTCTGTCATTTCTAATTTCTGAGAGTGACAGGTGTCAGCTCCCTTAGCAGGGGACAATTTTTAAAAATCCATTTGTACATATAAACTGACACAAACTGACTTGAAACCCACTGGGGAAAAGTACAAGATTATGCTTGGAGCAACTGGAGAGCATGACTTCGACTGCTCTCCCTGCACAGGAGGGGTGAGAGGAGCCAAGATGCCTTCCCACTCTAATTTCCTTCTGTGTTTCCCATAATGTTCCTGGGGGCAGATTTGGAAGCTGCAGAGACTGGTCAATTAATCTGAATACTCAGATGACTTCCAGCCTCACTTTGATTTTCCACTTTCTCTGGCCTGGCACAAATGCCTACAGATTGGGCACATATTCTACAATTTTGTAGAGCCTTATTTTTCTGGTTTTCAGCCACTTATTTCCAGATTCCTCCCCAGTTACGGCTAGAGTCCCAGAGAGTGCTAACAAGGGAGAGAGTCACTCCCTAGAGCTTTGCCCTCTTCTTAGGCTCCACCCATCAGGTTCCAGACTCAGTCCAGGAGCCCTTGGGAACCTAGTCACCTCCTAAACAGTTGATATATGAAAATAGTTTCAAATTTCTCTCTCATCTCTGTGTCTCTTTCTCCTCTATCCATCTCTCTTATACACACATGCATGCACACCTTCTAGTAATTACTGAAAGGGTCTGGATCAGAACCTTTGCACTTGCCTTGATTCAGAGGATCTAGCATGAGAAAGGACAGGGGATGCAAAACTCACCATCACGGTGAGGACAGAGGCAAAGGCATTGGACAGAGTGCAAAAGCAGCCTTCTGCGGATACAATCGGCAGCAAATCCAGACAGAGAGGACTGTAGTGAGCCCTAACAGAGACTCTAGAACCCATGGATAATTAGGTTATATTTCTTGTTACTTATGTCATCCCTTTGGCTTCATTAAATATAGTCTTAAGATGACAATTCCATGGGGGCTCTTTACCTTTCAAACGACAAGAGGTCTTTACTCCTTCCTTACAGCAGGAATTGAAATGCTGTGTCTTGCCCTAGCTATATAATCCAAACCAAAGAAAAAACATTGACCATCTCAAAATTTGTGTTGCAGTCATCTAAATTCCAACTTTCAAAAGCCCTCTCTTCTTTCCCTCTTGCCCTCTTTATTTTGATCTGTTGCCCTTTCAGGCAGTGATACTGTTTTCTTTAGCAAACCAAAGGCAGTTTGTTTCTGAGTTAAATGTCACTTCAGTATTTCCCCAAGTGAGATGTTTGAACCAGTTTATGGGTTTCCTAAGCAACAGAGAAATGCTGGAAAAATATTTGGTATCTCAGGTCTGCAAGTTGCCTTAAACTTTGGCTTCCCAAAGCACATGAAACAGATAGATTGAATATTCCAGTCAAGCTGAAAAATAAAGGACTGACCTGAAATCACAGAGGTCTGAGAGCTGGACTCGAGAAGCCACGCCACCTGGGTTTCGTGCGTCCTATTGTAACACCGGAATATTCTCGTGACAGTAAGAGAAACGGGTGCTACACAGATCCACAGTCACGGCACACTGGTCAACAGTGTATGAGGAGAGAAGCGGGCCTCCCCAGCCAAACAGAATTCTAGAGGAAAATCCTCGTGAGAACCCAGATCATGCCCTGAAGGCTGAGATTTGATTAACCTTCTTGTAGCATGTGTAACAACAAATGTTATTGGTCATAAAATTATCCAGCCCTTATTAAAACACAGCTGCAGCTCTGGGCTCAGTGACCTCCTGGGGGAGAGATTTCCATAAGATAGTGATAGACTTCATGGAAGGAGAGTGCCTTCCTAGTGTCAAGACTACAGGAGTATGCTTTATACTTTAATGAGGAGTTCTTGAGAAAGACCAGACTCTTTCATATTAAAAGCTTTAAGAAATAGAAAGGCCAGATTACATTCAGTCTGCTACTTGGTGGGCAGCCAGCCTGTGGCTCACAATATGGCTACGTCTTCTCTTACAGGGAGATGCATGCACATTTGTGTGGGTAGTCACATTCACACAGACATACGTATTTTGCATCCAAATGTTTCCATTTCTCTTTGTCTTATATAATCATAGACACTGGAAATTTGAAGACCTTCTGGTCCACCTGTCCACTCCACTCCACCACTAAGTAGAACTGTACCAAAAAAGTGAAACCAGTTCTCTGCCTTTGGAAGAGCTCATGAGAGCCACACAACACTACGGGATGACATCAGAGTGCACCCTAGGAATAGCGCCAATTGCTTGAGCAGCTGGTGCTAGTCTGCTCTCTGTCTCAAGGTATAGGGTCCTCCCCGTGCTTTCAGGAAGCTCTACATAGACTCATAAGGAGTGTGACTGAGAGACTTTACCCCCTACAAGCCACATTTCATTGTAGAAAGAGCATCCACTTTTCTGAGTGCAGCAGCGAATTATTAAGTGATACCCTGTTGTCTGTTATAGGCTTAAAATAAGAACAGTAAAAATGCTTTTCTGTGGTTGGTTCCTCACTAGTTTCCATTTTAGTTTCCTTTCTCCCACATGGGCCACCAAACTGATCCACACTAATAGTGCCTTTTGTGTAAAACTTTAGATTTGCTCCTAGAAAGCCTTTCCCAAAATACTGACTTTTCCCCAGTTTAATTTCTCTTAAATTGATAAATTTATCTGTTGAAAAGAATCAGAATGCACAGAATGATTACAGAATTGCATCTCATTTTTTTCTGAATGATATAAATGTCCTAAAAATAAAAATGTTGTCAAAAGATATAAAGTTCCCCATGACATAAATTTTTTCCCAAATAACGTAGAGCTTTCTTTGGTGAACTTATTTGGGACCATCAGACTCCTACCACCTATTATTCTTAGCATATGTTTATTGCCATTTTATCATTCCTAACATTTTTATTATAAATTTTAAAAATATATGCAAAAGTGGAGATCTAGTGAGTTCTCAAATTCTCCTCACTGAGCTTCAATGATTATAGAGACTTTTACCCCATTTATTTTTGTCCCTCCTGTTTTTTCCTTGCTGAGAATTCAGAGACATCATGCTATATCATGCATGCACAGCAGTATATATTTTGTGTGATCAATTTTTACACACATTTTATGTTATTTTACTCTAGTTTTCGAGAATTTTCAGGTTTGTTCCTCAGGTAAATCATAATATTCACTTCTTTCTTCAAGGTATCTCAGCCTCTCAACATGTCATTATCCCATCACTGCTACTTTGTAGATGATGAGGGGGGAATAGAGATTTGACTCCAAATAAGCGATCTCCTTTATTATGCCAAGTGTAAAAATGATTTGGGTAAGATAAGGGAATATGTAACTGTATGTGCTAGTCAACCTACCATGAAAAATACTGATGCCCATAGTCTCATCAAGACCTTACAGTACCATATACTGAATAGCTTGCTAATGTCTGGAAAATCTTTCCTTAAAAATGTATTTTATTAACCTCTAAAAGGCTTTCTCTTAATATACCATCATTAAGTGAAATTCAGTATGCAAGAACCAGGGAGCCATTAAGAAGCAAGCGTGTGATGATTCCATAATATTTTAGTTCAAAGAATACATGATTTTAATGATGTCTTTTGAACACCACAGAATCCTAGACACAGGAAGAAACAGAGATGTGTGACACACCATTCAAGGGATCCAGTTCTCTCTGTTGTTCGCATTTCTTTTTAAACTATCAAGCTATAATAATTATTCAGTCTAAGCAGCCCCCAGTAAATGAAACAGCCCTTAGACAGCTGTCAAGGCTCAGTCTTCCGGAAGCTTTGGTTTTAATGAAACTCATTAGGGAAAGAAATTAACAGAAAATATCATAATTTGTCTTGTTTCAGAAAACTAAACAGAAACAAAGGCCTTCTTAACCTGACAAGGAATCTGACCAGCCAAGCTCCTTTCAAAGCTCCCACCAGGCCACTCCTCCAGCACACAGCTAGGGAACAGAAAAAGCCTCCCACCAGGCTGGCGCAACTTTCCACCTCAACTCAGAGGAGGAGACGGCCTTTTCTGCCAGGACAAGGGTTTTCCAAACCACTCTGCATAAATACAGAATATCCAAAAGGACCCTGAAAATATTTCCCATTAGAGGGCTATGGCCATAGAAACTATCACACATCTGGCTGAGAACCTCTCCTCTCCTAAATCTAACTTCCTTCTGGACAATGATGAAACATTTAGTTTGGATGCTTTAATTTATTTATTTCAATAAACCTATGAAGTGTGTGCTCATGGCTTCCCTCTGCAATGTCTTATAACACAAATTTAACTGAAATGTTTCAAACTAGGAGGAATCATTCACCCAAATGTCCACCTACCAGCTTGGTTGCTCTAAAGATGTCACCCAGAACCATTACCCTGATAGGTTCTGCACAGCCATGATTTGGATATGTACAGACTTCACATGGGCTTAATTGGCATATCACACAGATGGGTGAGACACAGACTGTTCCAGAAAAGAAGGCCTTGGAAGTGTTTATGAAACTAAAAGTAAGTACAATATTGACAGTGGTCTCTGCTGCTTCCCAGCTGAAGGTACATGTTTCTGAGTCTCTCAGAAATAAAGCCTGAGAAGGTAGTTGGGCTTTTGTAGGAATTTAGGCTGTGAGTAGGAGACAAAACAAGAAACAGAACAAAGCAGATGCCATGTACAAGGCACTGCTATCCTTGGCTACCCTTGGGCACCCACCCTTGGGCACCCACCCTTGGGCACCTACCCTTGGCCACTCTGCTATTGGGGAGAGTCAAAAGCAGTCTGAGTCCATTCCCCGCCATCTTCAATTCTGGACTGTCTGGTTATTTAACCTCTCTGATCCTTAGTTGCCTCCATATGATATGCGAACCCTAGCAGCTAGGATTAAACAACATGAAATACTTAGCATCTAATATAGTGCAAACTTTAAAAATGGGCAGAACTATGAGTATTCTCAAGAGAGTAGGGAGGGTGTTACCCTACCAATCCCTGAGGTCAGGGAGGCTCTAAGGACCAGATATTGGGGAAAGAGAAGAGAGGCTGGACCTAGAGAGTGAAGGACTTGAAGGACCTAAGAAGAAGGAGCCTTACATGTGGCTGGCGGAGGTGAGACACTGGAGTCCCAGAGACATTCTTGGCTGACTTGACACCATGGCTTTGCATTGTCCTACAGTGAGATCCCCCAGGAAAATTCTTAAAACCCTTCCTGGGCTGGGGCCATCCTGACCAGAAGATCACAGAGAAGGCCCAGGAGAGAACTGCATGAAGAATATATTAATGTTACTCAGGATAGGGAAGCTTAGCTGAGTCCTGAAATCCTGTTTAAAAGAAGAAGAAGAAGAAAAAAAAAAAAAAACAGGTTGGTAAGTGAAAGCAGAAAGCTGCTGAGGATGTGAAAGCCACTAGACAGACACAGAAGAAAAACGGTTTCCTCCTATGGCATCTAGCATTACGTCAACTGTTGAAAGGTCATTTTGAATTAGTTATTCTCTGCCTTTCTCTGGGCTCCCTCTCATATGCAGTGGGGCATCAGACTGCCCACCCTCCCTACTGCTGCTCCACCCACCATAAGGGCGTAAGTCAGGTCGGTCAATGCAGAGGACTCGGTTCTGTCTACAAGGGGAAGGCAATGGGCATGCTTATCATAAACCGTTGAGTGACTGATGACTAAGCGTTCTACTTTAGATTACAAGAGCCTGTGTTTGCTGTAATGGACAAACCACACGTGGATGGTACTAAGGAGAAATGCTCCGATCTCTGTGCCACCCAAACTTCAGACAAATTCAAATTACCACATAATATAAAACAAGAGGTTTCATATGTTGATATGACCGAATAGCTGAGAATGGGAAAATCATTCCCCCTACCATAAACCTGGGAAGAACAATTAGTTAATCTACAAAGATTTACGTAATCCAGTGATTTGGTGACAAACTGTGGATGGAGATCAGGGGATTAAGGACCCTGTACCTATAGATCTACTTACTCCAGAAAGGCATACATTACAGTCATTGGTCTTTCTGTAACATCTCTTTTTCATATTTCATGCTTGTTACTATCATTTTTAAAGTAAGTTATATCTTAATTATTTCATCTCTGGTCCATTTAGAATCTTTGTGCTATATATTTGTATAAATGAAAAAAGAAAAAATACGACAACAAACTGGTATAGCCTTTATTTCTGCAACCTCCACCTAGTCTGTATGGATTCACAGGTATAAAAAATGTACCCACCACTATTCAGGCCTGGTTTATTCATTCATTCAGTCAATATCTACTTATAACCTTCTATATGGCAGGCACATTTTTGAACACTGGGAATACAGCAGTGAACAAAATAGACAAAATTGCTGTCTTCATGGGATTTTTATGATAATGGGAAACAGACAACAGGCAAATATCTAAAAAAATATGACATCCAGTAGTACCACATGCTACAAAAAAAAAAAAAAAGCAGTTGTATTTATAGAGTTATTGGAGGCTGCTAATCTAAATAGCTATTTGTTGAGTAAAACAAGATGTGTTCAATTTTAATACCACTAGGATGATTATAAATTTTTTTCTTATCTCCCTAGTATGTCATGAATTACCATGCCAGGATTAACACATCAGCCATGATCTTCTGCAGCTTTACTTATTAATTCCGTTTTATTTATTAATTTATGGAACTCTGTTTCATTCTAGAAAGGTTTTATGGTAAAACTACTATGCGGGGGCACACACTGTCCTGCCCCTTGGCTATTAAAGAACTTGGTACTGAAGAGTGGAGACACAAACTCATTTCCAAAACATTTCACTTTCTCTCATCTGAAGTTGATCTCTTTTGACAGTTTAAGTGTGTCAGTAGGTCCTAAGGTGCCAAAATTTACCAGAAAAATCAAATGAAAAGTCCAAAAATTAATACAGGCAACTATTTTTTATATTCATAAATTTTACAGAAATTCAACTTTGTGACTTTTTCACAATGTGTGAGTCCAAGAGTATGTCAGAATTGATCTTGTGAACCATCATACTAAGTTTAAAATGTTTAAATTTTGTACTCATCTATATAAAATTGATGTCAATACAGCATGGGAGAGTAGATGAAGAAAGAAGAGAGTGACCATGCATCAATTTTATATAATCATCTTTGGTTGATTCTCCTTGGTGGGATGGGACAATTTGGAAAGACACAAGACAAAAGATAATCTAAAACCTGCAACAGAACACAGACCTACTGTCTGTCAACCTCAGCACCTCAAACATACCTCTCAGTAACCAGGATTTAGAATGACAACGGTGCTGTTGGCATGAAATTTAATTCATAATGAATCAAACGCCTTGTACACAAAATGTAACCAAATAAAGCAAAGTTTGCTTAAAATCCCCTACTTGGCAATCAGTGCCCATTGACTGAAACACTCTATACTAGAACCTTCTCAGTGATTGACTTATTCTGACCAAGCCCAGTGTGCAACTAAAGGACATCTTTGACTTAGGGTTCATTTTACCAGTCTCAAAAAAAGCAGCCTGTAACAGTTTTCAATAGGATGGATATGCTGGCACATCCCTGTAATCCCAGCACTTGGGAGGCTGCTGCAAGAGGATCACTGTGAGTGAGACCAGCCTGGGCTACATAGTGAGTTCAAGGACAGCCTGAGCTATATAGTGAAACCTGTCTCAAAAAGACAAAAAAAAACACAACAACCTAACAGCTTTCAAATGGTTATGTCTTCCATAATTTTTAATAGTTTCAGGAAATTGTGATATGAAGATACAAAAATAGATTATTGTTTGTACAAAGCAAGCCTATGGCTCACCGAAGTGCTAATATTTGATTTTATGTATCTCAAACATATTTTTGCTTTTCAAATAACCTCTAGAAGTGCTCACTTATTACTTACAAAAATAGTTTCATGTGTTTATTTTTCTATTGATTATAAATTAAAACTCTAAAGTATGAAATGTATTTATCTGTACTTTAGTTTTAGCTGATTTGCAGTTGTATTGTGTACACTTTACCTACAAAATAGCCACTGTCCTAACAACATGAGTTTTATAGGGATACACAAAAAATATATATATTAAATAGAAGAATTGGTAAAGATTAGAGGATAGATTACATTAAAGTCTAGAGATATATGAACATCTCATAAATTATAAACATGATCCACAGTAAAAATAAAAATTTAACCAAAAACATAATTGAAATATGCATTCTTATTATTACTGATATTTATAACAGGCTATCAATTAATTTCCTTTGAGGCTCGTTCTATAATCTGTTTGGCCACAGTTTTTTAAATCGCCACATGGCTCCCTTTTATCAGTCCTCTGATTTCCAGAATTACCAGATGGACGCATCTGTTCTGAGGTCTGAGTAGGCTGCTTACCCAGGAAGAAGTAAGGTTCAGACTAGACCAATGCTTACAGCTGCTGATCGATCTGGCCAAAGTGATCATTCACATGCTACCTCTCATTCATGTACAACTATGATTCTCCTGTCTCAGAATTAAGGCTTAAAGATGAGATTGGGCCACTTGCTTTGTTAGACACAAATTAGAGCAGTCAAGCTGTATAATTAATTCATGCCATTTTGTCAAAGCCCATTCACAAAGAAAGAATATGGGGAGACCACGCCATTGTCTCCTTCGATATCTCCACATTGTATTCAGTCATTTGTTCTCGGGTGTGATGGATCAAGGGGGGGCCTCCAGAAAGTGTCTAAGATGATGGAACTCATGCCGCTGGGAGCATTATGAGACTTCAGGTAGCTGATTGTGCCTATGTGTGTCGAAGAAGTATGGCCCTGGTATAATAGAAAACCTTTGACTACATGGAAATTTTGGAGAGGCCATTATTGGGTCGTTCAGCATATCAAGGACAAAGCACTGATTTACCAGGATAGCGTGTGCATTCCTGCCCTTTATAAATGACAAGCTGATGAACGGAATTATTACACACCATCTTTGACTCAAGACCATCTTCCAGCACAGGCTGCCTGTGCTCTGTGGTTACCTCCCTGTTACTTGAACAAGGGAAGCCGTGCTCTGGTTTCTGCAACTTGTCACAAGGTTCTCAGGTCAAATACAAATGCATATTGCAGAGCACCCTCTGGATGTATCATTAAAGTTCTCGTTAAAAACCTACAAAGTCTTTGACTATGTGATTGGAAAATGTTTCCAAATCCACTTACTCCCAACATAACAGATCCTGTTTATTAAACCGGATGTTTTGTAAACTTGATGCTGCCTGGTATATGGAGGGGGAATATCTTGCTTAAAAAAATAAAAAACACCTCAGAAGAGTTCTTAAGGAAAGAAAAGTAAATCAGGAGAGCCCACTTTCAGAATAAGAAAACAATTCGAAGATTAGGAGACACAACAGTATTGCTAACCAATTGTGGTTCTGTCTGGGTCATGTGCTATCTGTAGCAGAAAGAGGCAAGATGGCAGATGCCCTGGGTTATTTTAATTAATTTAATCATGTGACTAATTGGTCTCTGCTGGGTTTCTGTGGTAACTGCTTCCTAAGTGCTGATGGGCAATTGTGTTAAATGTAGCTTGGAATCCTCACGTAGGGCGCAGTGCCTTGGAGAGCTCCGAGGAGAGCTATGCAGCTGCGCTAGGGAAGGTGCCCTGCTGAGCCTCTGATTGTCTGAGTGCAGAGCACCACAGCTGCACCGTCCTCTGGACACAGTCACTGCCTGCCTCTCCTTAGACGCACTGCTTACCTACCTCCAGGGGCAAGGGCTCACCATGGACACGTGAAAATGATCTCTGACCAAACAATACTCGGGTTCATCTGGGATTTGGGGATTCAATGGAGAAAAGGATCTGTGATATGGGGACATTGAAATGGGCAAAAAGAGAGGAGGAAAATTAAGGGCACTCTTCTGTGAATAATATGCAGCCCTGGAAGCCATCATGTGTTATTCATAGCTGTCTAAATGATACTAATAAGCCATCTCTAGATGCCTTGTGGGGTTTATCCTTTTTCTTTTTCATTCTCTTACAATATCATCTCCTCGTCACCGAGAAGGTGCGTGGGAGAATGGGTGGGTGGATGGCCAGTTTTAGAGCACAGTCTACTTCAGACAGATGGAAGGAAAATGACTTCCAAATTTTCTCATGAAGTGGGATATGTTTGTGTTTGCGCAATGCATTCTAGCACCTGTGCAGAGAAAAAAATGTAATCACAGATTTCCCTCAGAAGGGGGTTTAAAAAGAAGAAGAAACAAAAAAGTAAAACTAACTGCAACACAAAGATGCTGCAGTACTCGGACAAGCCCTTCCCTGGGCAGCCCCAGACAGGCTCTCAGAACAACAGTTTCTCCCTACCCCAGCCCAGCCTTCTATAGAAAGAACCAGCAGCAAACTGCTTCCTAGGATCATGCCCGGGTCTCGTGGAATGGTGAGAGATGCTTTTGTCCAGAGAGAGCAGGAGGCAGCAGGAGAAGGACATGGCTTTTCCTTGACAGATGCCAGAATGCCCCACAGAAGCCATTCTGGGGCTTGCAACAATCCACTCTAGCCCTATTTCCTCTACCAGCTTTCCCAGACACGAAGAGATGTCCTGGTAAATTAAGCTAAATTGGCTTCATCTAAAAATTTCACATTAGGGATGAACGTTTAATGGGCTGACAGTTTAAATACTTCTCAGAGGGAGCTAAGAGCTCTGTTAGGTGTTACAATGCATCCAACAGGACATCCAGGCAGCAAGCATTATTTAACCCACATCTTACTGAGGCACTTCCCCGCATCCATTATGTCTCTGTCATGCGAACAGAAGGATCTCTCCATCACATCACTAGTTTGGCGACTTTAATACCATCCATTTCAAGAGGTCTGTTTACTTGCCAGGCATGGTGGCATATGCCTGTAATCCCAGCACTCAGGAAATTAAGGTAGGAGGACTGCCTCGACTTTGAGGCCGGCCTGCACTACATAATCGGTTCAGGCCAACCTGGACTACATAATCAGTTCAGGCCAGCCTGCACTACATAGTAGACTCTGTCTCAATAAACAAAACCAAAACCAATACAACAACAAAGGAGTTCTATGTCTGCTCTAAGTACTGGGCAAACAGCTGAAAAGGGTGTTACTGGTTTCCGAAAGCCCACACCCAGGAGGAGCATTAACCCAGCTGAGGCTGCACTGCCCCTTCCTTCCCCTGATCTTGTAAGGCCTGTGGGATGGTTCTTCTAAAAGTCTGCCTAGGGACAACAAGCAGGTCCAGTAAGCACAGCCAGCCTGGCTTTCTGTCCCTCCTGCTAATGGATGTACTGATCACCTCCCACTCTTCCAAACCTTAATTCCAGGTTGTATTTGTCAGAAAACCTTTTATCATCTCTCTCTGGTTTAAGAGAAGAAACCTTGTAAGATCCTACACCTGAATTGCACAGGCCCATGAGTGGATTTCAGAAAGTCTATGAGCCCATGAAATTATCTGGAACTGCAACTATCTGCATTATCTGTGTTATCCAATCTGAACCTTATCCAAAACACCCACAATTCAAAGATGAGAACCCCCACCTCAGACCACTGTCTACGCAGACTTATGCCCCTCTTCAGCCCCAGCCCACTTCTAATGTGGCTTTGAGATTCAAAATACTTAAGAGGAGGAGACTTAGCTATCATTTCCTTCTCAGCCTATTTTAAAGTAGATTCAGCCACTTTTCCTCCTTGGAAGCCTCCCCAAGCAGCCCCTCTGACGTTGCCGGTCCCGACGAAGGACGAGTCTTGGGCCATGATTATTAGCACAGCTCTATGGCACAGGTCTGGGCACCATTCCGTTTGATCGTGGTGTGAAGATGACAGCAGTGGTCTATCCCTCCAGCCAGCATCTCATTGCCTTTGGCCCCAAGCTCGGAACTACCGTGAGAAGTCGTCTGGGAGGCAGCCCCGCCTCACTGGTCTTCCTCTGCCTCTCTGGCTCTCCTCCCCTTTACCCTTCCCCACCAAGTTACCTCTTTCTTCCTTTGCTTCATTATCACCTCATGAGAGAACCTGACATAGCACATTTCAAAATCTGAGCATTCCCTTTTACTGTCTGATCAATATACCCACTGCATCGAATTCTCCAACAAAGCAAACGAAGGCTTAAAAAAAGAAAACAAAACAGTGAGTGGAGTAGCCATTGGCTATTTTAAAGAATGAATACTGTATGACTCTACTAAGAAAGTTCACCTTGGAAGTTGAGAATAACTGATAACACCTTAACTTACCATGGTGAAACTACACAGTTAAAGTCAAAGACAACCCATGTAAGACCTTAAAGCTCCCCAACCTCCTTTAATAACGACAGTTCATACAAATGTGTCTCTCCCTCTGGTATTTTCAAGTGGCGTTCTTAACCCACTAGCAAGTTCCGGTCTGCAATGTTTAATGAAATAGAATAGAACAAAACAAAGTATCCGAGTGCATCACATAGAAAAATAAGAATTGTTTCCTGAAATTTGTTTCAGTTTTAATACCTGTGCCCTGTTTTTTTGTGTCCTGAGACTCAAACTGTTCTCACACTTCCACACTTCTGAAATAATGATGCATTCTACAATTCTTATCAGCCAGGTTGCAGTCATTATATAATTGTGTGAAAGTTTTCTGTTGACCTGGTCTGATAAAATTAAGAAAACACCACCCTCAAAGCAATTTAGATTTTATTAAACGGGGTATGAATATGTGTGTGTGTGTGTGCGCACACGCACATACATGCTAAATTACAAAGAAAAATGTATTTCTTTTTACTGGTTCATGGTAAATAAAAGTTTGGAAAAATAGCATACTTGGCTATTTTTAGCATAGCTATTTTAGCCTAGCCATTTTATAAAGTTCACATGTAGGGTTACTAAACACTGCTATTCAAACAAAATGAGTTCCCACTGCTCTTCAGGCAACTGCAATTACAATTCTCCTCTGGTATGTGTACTGGGCATTACCCCTTATCAACCACACAGCCCCTGTGAGTCATTTCTCAGGACCACAGTTCCTCATCCACAACAGGAGGAGGTTGGAGAAGCACTCTAGTGTCACTCTATGTTTGAACATCTCAGGACATGTGCAGCTAGGTATTAAACTCTTCACCAATCTGCCAGGCTCTACGCTGGCATATCCATGAGCCCTACATTTTTCTGCCTCCTTTTACCTCTGAAGACTCTGTGAAGCCACTCAAAGACAAAATGATGTCAAAAAAAATTTTTTTAATCATGTAATATTATTTCACATATTCCCATAAAGTTTGTAATGTTTTAAAATGTTAAAAGGCAATGCAGGAATTACAATGAGAGCTATGCATTTGCTTTCAATGTGTGACATAGGGAGCTCTTTGGGCTGGCTGTCCTTGCCTTTTTCTAGCCACCCCACACCCTGAATTTACATTTCAGTCTGTATACTGTGTTCGCTCATGCATACAGGGCTGGGTCTTGGGCTCAGTGTCACCGTGTAGTCCCTGGTTCTTCTAATCCGCATACGGTCCAGCACACCTCATGTATCATTTGTGCTCTCGTCAATCTCCCTTATTCAACCGCCAGTCTTGGAGGCTCTTTATCTTTGTATCCCTAGCCGCAGAACAATACCTGGCATGCTACGGATACTCCACAATGCTGGTTGATAAATGAGTAAGTGAATGAATGTACAGCATGAAGTCAACTTCTACACAAGTCAGAAAAGGTCAATATTCAGCCTTTCTCCAAACAGAAACCCCATCACAGATGTCTGTTCTACCACATCCAGCTCTGAGACAGGTCCCAGCCTCTGAGGAACTCACTGAGTGGCTGCTTCACGCATTCATCATACAGATACCAATCTGTACACAAAGATGTATGTCTCCCTGTCTCGTCTCTCTGTCTCTCTCTCTGCCTCTCTCTCTCTCATCTTTTTATCCCCAACCTATTCCAGGACTCTGGCCCAAGCCAAGAGCATGGGTCAAACTGTCCCTGTAGCCTCTGAGGGACCTGAGCAACAGAACGGTCATCTGAGCCTCAGAACCCAAGATATAAATGGAAGCAACCAACTTCCTTCCATCCCCTCCAGCCTTCCAAGTGTGGAGACAAGGGCACCTATGAGTGGGCTGCCAGGGATGAGCAAGGCTCATTTCTCCACACCTCCCATACACAGCTGGTTTAGAGCAACAGGGCTATGGCGTCAGGCTCCTGATGTCCCTAGCGGGTATAGGTGACCGGGGCTAACTATAATCATCACCTTTACAGAGGTTTACTCAATGCATTGCTGTCACCCTTCTCATACATATGGAGAAAGAAACTGAAATCTACACCTCTTTTAACTCAGCTGGGCCAACATTTAGCTAGCTGTTCAGCTCCAGGAATGTCAAACACCCCCTTGTCCAGAAATGAATTACATGCCCATAAAGAATTAAATTAATTGATATCTACTAAGTACTAGATTACTGCATTAGAAGTGTAAAAAAAGTGAGCAGAAGTGCTAACAGGAGAGGTGTGCTTTTGGGGGTAGAAGTATTAACTTGAGCTCCACCTCTATTTATTTTAGTGCTCTTCGTTTTCTTATCACATACAATTCTAAGATGAAACATTATAAGGCATCTAAACTTTTCACCCAACTCTTCCTGAATTTCCAGTTAATTCTGGTTGTCTTGATTTAAGCTCCAATAAACCCAGATGCTTTCTATGAGCTCCACCCTTGCCACAGGAATTGGGAATGTCCTTCATAATTCAGTCTCTGGCTTTTAGTTACAATTCATCCTTTAAGTCAGTTTAAAGTGCAGTGGAATATGGGAGGTCAATATTCATTTCTGTTTATTAAACAATTCAGAATAAAGAAAAGTGAAAATGCCATCATTGCTATAAGGCCCTTTGTGGTGCTAACAGGCCATAAGATTGGAGATTCTTTTTGTTGTTGTTGTTCTCCAGCAGTGATGCATACCACCTTCACACTTGACTCACAAATTCCTTGCATACAATGCACTTTCTCCATGGCACCATGCTGACCAGAAGAGGTTATCAGACTGAACACTGGGGTCTGCCTTCTCTCTCTTCTGTTTGCCTGGAGTAGTGGACGCCACCTCTTCCCCTAAGGCATGTCCATCAGTTGTGCAGGGCAGTGCTGCTACAGTTTGGAACTTAAATGTCCTCCAAGAGCCTGTGTGTTAGAGGCTGATCCCTAGGATTACATCACGGAGAGACACTGGATCCTACAGCAAATGGGGCCTCACAGGAGGTCTTTAGGTCATTGAAGAATTGTCCCCAGAAGGCGCTGTGGAACCATTATCCTTTAGTTTCTCTCTTTTGCTTCCTGGCCATAAGGTGAGCAATTTTACTCCGCTACACTCTCTCACCAGGAAGTGCTGCATTGCCACAGGTCCAAAAGCAACTAAGCCAACTGACCATGGACTAAAACGGCCAAAACTGTGAGCCAAAATAAACCTGTTCCCATTATAAGTGATTTAACTCAACTTATATTTGTTATAGTGACAGGAAACTGACTAATACAAGTGCAAAGGAGAAACGCCTTCCTAGCCCAGAAACCCATCAACTTCTAAAGCATGACATCTGGACACCAAACCACAAGAGCAGAAGCAGCTCACAACTGCCATCCATGGTCATTAGCAACCTGCTTTCACTTCCAGGGCTGCTTTCACAGATTAATATATGCACTGTGTATTAAACCATCTGCTACAGAGTTTGACCCAGTCTTTCTCCACAGTGGCCAACAACAAAGGTTATCCCAACTATTAAGAAGCAGGGTACACTCTCTTTACATTTATCTTCACCAAGTTTTTAGTTTTACCATTGGTTCCTTCATCCACAACACCATATCTTTACAGCCTTTTGTTCCCCATTTTTCTATAGCATGGAGTCTAATGAAAATATATTTAATCATCTATGTCAATGCTTCTCAAGTTGGGCATTAGCATTTTATTTTTAAAAAATCAGGTTCAAGAAGAAAGGGCTACATGTTTCCTGTGAAAATGAAATGTAGTTTGATTGTCAGTATATTGTCTGACATATTTTGTCCACTTTAAAAAAAATCTTTAATGCAATCTATCCTTAAAAGGTTTTTGTTTTGTTTTGTTTTTTAGATTATAGGCAGGCAACAGAATGGATCCAATTTCCCTCTCTGAGGAAGCTGAATCAGTTGCTATCAGAATTCAAGAATTAAAACTTCTTTGTTTCCTTGTGCTAGTTAATAACTGAGTAGATGGAATTGGATCTGATGTCAGGTTACCTCATTATATTTATACATTTGTAGAGCAGGATATTTCTTTATATAAATATATTTGTGGAGTCTTCGGGGGTATGGAACACATAAAGAGGCAATTTTGTGGGTTTTCTAATGAAAGCAACTTAGAGAAAATAGGAAATGTCCCCTCCTTTCTGTCATCTACTTCCAGGTAAGCAATCACTATATTAAGTGATAGTGTTCCTAATATACACCCTTGAGATGTACTCTACTAATTTATATGTCCTCCAAGGAATATTATCTACTCCTTATCCAGGTTCTTAACCCAAAGCAAAGCTATTTTCCTTATCTTTAGTTGTTTATGTTCCTCAAGAGTCCCTTCAGAGGAAGTTAGCCAAACTCTAAGTGAATTACCTGGATTTCTGAAAATACAAACAACTTACCTTAATTTTTGTAAGGCTATATTTGCCCATTTTCACTTAGGTTTATATTGACGGCTAACTCAAAACACAAGTAAGTATTTTCTTTCCTCAGAGAAGGCTTCTGAAATGGTGACTATGAAGTCTCCATACTGTCCCGACCAATCTCAAACCCCAGGGCTCTCTGCATAGTGCATGCAGGGTACATGGGTGTGCATGGGAACACCTTGAAGGCTAGGTGGTCTCTCATCCATGATTTCATCATCCACATATTTTTGTTTTCAAAGACAGGGCCTCACCACGTAGTCCAGGCTGGCCTTCAACCCAATATGTAACCCAGGCTGGCCTTGAACTCATGGCAATCCTCCTGCCTCAGCCTTCTGAGTGCTGTGATTATAGGCATAAACCACTATGCCTAGTGGCACTCAACCTTCTTAAATTTGCTCCAGCTGATAATGCTTGGAGACTTAAATCACCATTTAGGTGTCACTAAATCCCCATAAAGTCTGGTGCACACTGAAGACTGACACAGGACAAAGGAGCCACACCCAATCCTCTGCACACTGGGTCTTTTTCTTCCACTGTTCTTTGTGTCCTTGGAACACAGCTTCTGGTGTCCGTTGTACACAGGTGCATTATGCATCTTCACCTTCATGTTGGCTTTTGAAATGTCACCTGTTTGCCCCTCTGCTTCCCATAGGTCTTTAGCATGTCTTCCTGGTTTCCGGAGACAGATTTTTCACTTTTCTAAAGGATGCCTTGTTAGCGCTAATAAAACTTTCATACTTGTCTGCTTAATCACGCCAGCTTTACTGTCCCCTTTTTACTTTTTGTTTTTGGCTCAGAGGTATATGAACCATCTGTGCCTCTAAAACAGTTTGCTTAAATAGCCTCCAGGCAGATTTTATGGTTTTAAGTTTTTTACTTTAACCTTCAGCCTGCTGTTAGCCATTTTCATCACAGTTTTAAAATCAGCCTCTTTTGGAAACGACTGTCACTATGTGTAGTTTTCAAGAGCTACTGGAACTGGGGAGGGAGCTGCCAACTCCAGCTACACTGGAGGTCCCGCAGCCGGGTCACTGCAGACAGAGGCAGGTGCGAGTGTGGGGAGCCTTGACAAGGGCCAGCCCCTCCACTTGGTATCTTGAAAAGTGATGCAGACACCTCTCATTCAGAATATCCACCACGCCACCCAGGCAGGCCCAGGAGAATAACCTCTGAGTGACTTGCTTGCTTATTTGTTACTACGTCTCTACAGACCTGTCATCCTGACCATAGGCACTAAAATTAGATACCAGGCTGAAACAAAGAACACAAAGACACACTTCCTACGACATCACTGCACCACAGGAGTCACCCTCTGTCAGCCCGCCAGCAGACACACGGTACTGTTTCCACTCAATCACCACTGTCTGGTCTGCGGGCCTGAGTCTCAATCAGCATGTCTCTGTCCTGGAACTCATCACTGCCAAACTTCCTATCTGCCCTTACATTAATGCTAAAATAGCCACATAGTTCTGGCTAGGGAAAATTAAACTCTGCCTCTTCACACACAGGCTGGGGTGGGGGACTGAGCATGTGCCCCTTATGGGGCTGCTGCCATCCCAAAGTAACTTTCACCATTTATCTTTAACCATATCTACCAGACAGCAATTATCACATATGATTCTCCTCTCTCAAATTAGTTCACTTCCACCCCATCTTCCTCTGTCAATATGAGTACTTTTCTGACACAGTTGATAATTTAAAATACTTAATCCCTTAGAGTTATTATTGTCTTTATTAGTATTTGTTTGTAAAATGTTCTTACCCTCAAGAGTTACCAACTGTCAGTACACTCTCTGAAGTGAATTACATGCTAATAGGGGAGGGTCTGTGCAAGGGAGTGAAAAGCCAGGGCAGGCAGGGGCCAGCAAGCAAGCAACAGGTCCCCATGGGCTGGCAGAACGAGTGAATATTGGTTGAATAAATGAATAGATTAATTAATCTCTGAAAGTCGCAACCTTCAAATCTCTGTCCTTCAGCCACCTGAACTTGATGCATTCAGCCTGAGACTAAATCACAATTCTTCTGAATGTTCCCCTTTCCCGTCTGTTTAGCAGACACAGTTCTCAGCTACAGAGAAAGTACAAGTAGTTCCAATATGCGAGCAGGTGAGCTCTTGGTGGGCTCCCAGGAGGTTCCTCCCATCATATACCTAGGGCAAAGCATATGTGTCCCCACACCCAGCATGGTTCTTGCCTGACCCCTCCCAAGCTACTTATGCCAATGAAACGACATACAGGCTGGACACCGTCATTCCTCTTCACAAACGGAGAAGTCTAACAGCTAAACACAATATCTTTGTTTTAGTCCTATACAATCCCATGTTTTAGAGTCTAAAAAGAGTGGAAAGAGTCAGGTTTTAAGCCTTGCTAGAGCCAGCATTCCAAAGGTCGGGTTTCTCAAAACGGCTGTCCTAGGTAAAGAGGTAGCTCACCCAAGCATGCTGTGAGTAGTGCAAACTGCACACCTGTCTTTCATTGCACACCGGAATTCCAGATTCCTCCTTCTACATGACAAGAATAGATAGGCACAACACACTCACTGTGTAAAGAATTCAGGCTCATGAAACAACCTCATGACTCACCCCGCCTTCTTGCTAGTGGACACTTGCTATCACCTATCATCAGTTACAACTCTGCTAACTACTGTTCCCATGCAGCCCATGCAGGGGTATAGGAGAAGATGAGCTCAATTCCAACATCAGAGGGAAGCCCTGATTGGCTCAAGACGATGAGAACATTCAACTGCCCTAATTATAGTCCCTCATTCAGGTGAAAGCATGAGATGTAAGTACAGACAACGGAAGAGTTCCAAGACCCTCCTTAGGAATGCTGGGAGGCATCTGTCGTACCGGACATGGGTAAGAAAGCCTGCTGCCCCAAGTGCTGCCGGCAGTCACTGCATGACCTCTGGGGAGCCTGCCTCGGAATGCGGCCAAAATTTTATGGAGAAGAACATAGAAATGCAAAGAACTGGGATCACGATAAGAGCACTGTGCTGCTAGAACAACCTACTCTGGAGAATACACTAACTCACAACTTTCTAAGGCCATCCAAGAAAAGATGAAATTGGACATTACGTTATTTGCATTAAAAATCCTGATACACTCTAGAAATCATCACCAAACTATGTCTACACTTAGGATACAGCATAATCTTCAAAATAAACCTTTTATCCAAAGATGCTCCCTTCAAAGTTAGCATCTCCTTTTCATCATGTTCCCCGCAGGAGTAGAGTTTGAGAAGAACTGGAATGCAATAGGTTTCCCAGCCCAAAGCCTCGTCTTTCTGTGTGGAGCTGGCCTTCTGACATCCTAACCTTCCTGCTGTGTTGCGGGTAGGCCCCACATATACTCCAAAAAGAAAATCACTGTGCTGGAACATTTAACTAACAGTGTCCATCTTTTCCTCCCTTACATTACCACTCCTCAGCTCAAAAAAAAAAGAAACACTAACTTGGTTCAACACACTTTTGCCACTGGGAAATATTTCAAAACCACTAATGAATAAGTCAGTGAATGATATATTTAAATTTCTTATTATCAGACACACCCAACTTTGATGGTAATTCTATTGCTTTTCTTATACTCCAAATCCCCGCTGTATTAAGGATCTTAAAATCTTAATAGAAGTTCAATCAGCAGCTGGGTTTGGTGGTGCACACCTATAATCCCAGCACTCACAAGGCTGAGGCAGGAGGATTGCCATGAGTTTGAGGCCAGCCTGAACTACATAGTAAGACCCTGTCTCAAAAACTGAACAAAACAAATAAGTCCAGTCATTAATGAAAATCAGATCATCCACTCTACATAACAGCTTCCGATAGCTCCCGTCACACTTGGAATGAGACTCAGAGCATCAGACCTCCAGCCTCCAGGATCCAGCCCCTAATCACTGTGACCATTCCATCCTGCTTGCTGCTGCTCAAAAATGCCAAGCCTGTTCCTGTCTTACAATTTCCACTTCTATTATGCCTCCTTCTCTGCTATAAGCTCTTAGGCATTTATAGGCATTTACCTCCTATCAGGTGATGTAAACTGACACAGACAATGTGAAGTGCTTGAGCTTATGAAGCATGTAGTCCCACAGGTGATCACAGGAAGTGTCAGGGCCTTCAAAGATTCTTACAACCAAAAGTTAGATGTGTACTTATAAAATTGCTCACCATATTTTAAAAAATGTAAACCATTCTATCAACAGATTATAAAACAGGGTAACAGTCATTCGAAGCACATAATAAGGAAACCGCCACTATATCATGGAGTGTTTGGCAACAGACCTGTGAGGGAGATCGGCAGTCACACTTCATCAAAATTCTTATTACCCACCGAATTGCCAAAATACATTTATTAAGATAGGATCTAGCTCTTAATGTTAATTACCTGATCAAAAATTTAAACACTAAGAAATTTTAAGTTTTTGAGGCAAAAATTGGATATAAAAAACTTTGATTTATGTCATAAATTCTACTCTATTTCTGTGGTAAAATAATCATTTCAAAGACCAGGCAGTTAGTTTTCCACAATCAAAAGTGGTTAAATACTTTTTATATGTATTTCAACATATTTATGAAGGAATTCTCCCACATGCTTCCAAAGCTGTCTCATAAATCAATCATAATGTTTCCAAAGCACATTTGTAGTGAAAAAAAATCATATCTACTAACTATATTTCCTTTATTCAAATATGAATTAAGCAGAAAATACATTAATATCTTAATTTATAACAGGAGAGGTTAACCCTTAACCATAGCAAACTAATGAGTAATATTTTACTAAGGAAGGATTAATCAGGGCTCTCAAACACTATGCAATTTGACATTTTAAGGACTTAATCATGAATGGATTTTATTCCCCTATTTGCTTTTCATCATAAGGATGACTTGCCAAGACATTACGTTAAAATAAATGTAATTCTTGAGCTTAATCTCATCAGTTTAAAGAGATGCTATTTTAAATAATATTCCTTAGCTTTAAAACAGTCCTGACAAAGGCAACACTCTTAAAATGATGTCACCTCCAGGTCAAATTCAGCTCTCAGCCACTGAGCAAATATCCCCGTCTACTCAGTGAACCTCAAAGCCTGAATGTGACTAACTTTCTGTTAGCAGTGAGACAACACAAATTCTGGGAGGTTGTGATTACTGGACATTGATTTCCAGCCCGAGCCATTGATTATCTCTATCTTTGTTAAAGACTACAGGAGTTTCATTTAACTGGGGTGCTCAGTAAATTGCAGCAGAGTCCAAGCATCTTTTATGGATTCATTAAACCATTGATCTGCCTTCACGGGCTTGTAGTGGTGCCCAGCTCTGGCCTACAGCCTGTTTACAGAGGATGCAACAGAATGGTGTTTGTAACCTCCAAAGACGGTCTGTCAGCAGATATTAGATTACACTGTGTGCAAGGCCACCTAAGAGTAGATTCTAACACAAAGAATTTCCACTCAGTCTGAACTGCTGGGGCAGAAATTGAGCAGGGCTCTGTAGCATTTGTTTTGCTTTACTCCATAATAAGCTGCGATAATATGAACAAAGAGCCCCAGAAACAAACAATTACACGTGGCTGGCCCAGTTCACACGTTTGCTGAGGCAGTGGCATTGAAGTGGAGGGGAACTAAAAGTTAATCACAGGCATATCTACTGCGTGGATCTGCTGTGTACAGCCCTCTTGAGTATGTTAGGTTTGGGGATTAGACATTGCAAAGGTATATGACAGAAATTTTTCATTCAACCTACTGCCTTAAAATATCTCCAGGCAAGCCACTTGCCCTCTTATGCATATACTTATTTAGATATTTAACATGTTTAACAAAGCATCTGAATAACAGAGCAAAACTAGAATTCTAGGAAAATGCATAATCATCCTCTCTTGCTTTCTCTGGTCAGCTCATCTAGTAGTATTAGAACGTTCTCTTTCTTCTGGTCTTATTAATAAGGTTTCATGTCACTTTTTAAAAGTCAGGCACAGACAGTAACTGTTCTGAATAAAGCTTAGGGCAACAGAAGCACAGCAGAACAACCCCTTAGGTAAACCTTTACTCATTCTTTTAGATAAACCTGAATGCCATTAGTGGCAAGGTGAGAAACTTGGCAATGCAATGGCTGGATCAATAAGGAGAATGTACATTTCAAATGAATAGATCGCTATTACTGATCATTTGTTTACTGAGCTGCCTACTGCCCAAACAGACATCCGAACTATGAACTCCAAATGCCCACATTCATCACGCTGCTGCAACAATCACTAGAATGCAGTGTGGCTGATGCAGTCTGACACTGTGGTTAATGTTAAAAGGGAGCATGCCTCTGAGATGGATTGGATAATTACCAGTGGTTCAGATGAGAAAAACTTGATTTAAGTGAATAGCATTAGCTATCACCAGAAGGACTGCTGGAGATTTACTGTGTCTGAAAATTAACATTCCACCATATACATCAATAGCCTCGTGTATTGATTCCCAGGTGACCAGACTCACACCTATGAAAAATCCTCCTCCTTCTGTTCACTGAAAAGAAATGTTGGACGCAGACTGGAACTTGAAGCGTTTTAGTGTTAATTATCTCCTGAATTTAATTATTTAATCTGAAATACCTAATATCATTCAGAAATTGACATCCATTCTGGGTAATGGGTTACAATTATTTCTCTGCTTCCCCTACAACCTTCCAAAATGTATGTAGTCCATTAAAAACCAGCAGTGGTTGCTAAGCCTTTCTGTTAATACAAATCCATTTGTCCCGTTCTGTTTGTCTTCCAGGTATCCTTTAGACTAGGCTTTCTCAAGTGGTTTGCAAATGTTTTGGTAAACGTGGAGACCACATGCTGTCCCCCCAAGCCTCAGATGGCTTCCTGGGGCACTGTGTCCTACCCACCTGCAGAACAAAGCCCTTTCTTGGCTTTCCTCCAAAGTCCTGCTTTAACTTTAAACTGACCTATACTTTACTTCACTTGCCAGAACTTGCCTGCGGCACCCCTCCTACAGACTAACGTTTACTCCTCCTCTGCTTGCTTTTCACGGGCTCTCATTCACAGCACCTCCCCAACATTCCACTCCATACTTCAAAATATGAAAGAACAAGAAAACAGTTGGGTTTGTTGTTCTTTCCCCAGAGCTTCCTAAGGACAACTGTTTGCTGTTTCTAAAAGGGGAGTCAGGCACTGACTGGCCTGCAGACCAAAGCCCAGGGAGAAGAAGGCCCTGCACACACATCCAGAGTATGGGCAGGCTTTCCAGCACCAGATCTACAGACCTACAAGAGCAAGGCTGTCATCCTGCAGGCCAAGCTGCCGACAGGCCCAATAGGCTCCCTGGCACCTGAAAACAAGTGAATACACAGGAAAAACTCTTAGCCTCCCCAGGCTCATTTACTTCTTGTGGACCAAGGAGATATATATGTTATATATATATATAAGCAACATATATGTTATATATATATATATATATATATATGTATATATAAAAGCAATGGCTAAAACAAGTCTGTGGCCTGAGCTGCAGTCAAGGGACATTAATTGCAAGTAATTTCTTAATGTCCTTCTCCCAAACCTTCATGAACGATAACCATTTTTGCAAATTAAGTCTTGCAGGTGTTTTTTTTGGGGGGGGGAAGTAGACAAGTTAATCACTAGATTAAGAGGGCAATTGTTATACACTTCTTCTGCACCACTAGATTCTATAATTAAGTCTGAAGCCAAGAAATTTTTCCTAAGATATGTGCAAGTATAATATAAAGATAGTGTAATGTAATATAGTTTATGTCTCAGCCAAATGTAACTACAGATAACATGATACAGCTAATTAGCAATAGGTTTCCCCCAAAAAAGTTTACTTTTAATCAGATCCCTATTTATCTAGGGACATAGGATGAAAGTAAAAGAAATGCTTATTATGCAATATTCCTCCCATTGAATATTTGTTATTATTATAGTGATTGTTAGGAAATCTTAATGGCATTATATGCAAACTTGGTTTCTGCCTATGAAATCTTTGTCTTTAATGAAGTGCTATCATCTTTATACAAACATAATATTCTTTCCACTGTGGCCTGTCTACTAGGGAATAGCAACAGTATGAGTCTGAAGAAGTATTTTCATCTATTCTTGTTTTGGGTTTTTGTTTGTTTTGGTTTGGGTTTGGGAGTTTTTTTAATTTTTTGTTTTTGAGATAGGCTCTCGCTATACAAAGCCTTGATCTCACTATGTAGCTCAGGCTGGCCTCAAACTCCCAGCAACCCTTCTGCCTCAGCCTCCCGAGTGCTGGTATTAAAGTTGTGCAACACCATGCCCAGCTTACTGTTTCAAACTATGGGAAAACTAGAACAAGGAAGCAAATTTGGGGCTTTTAGCAATTTATGTTTATTACTAAATTAGCAATGCTATTTATATGTAAAGAACACTATAAATTTGAGGTTTGATCAAGAAAAAAATAATCTTTTACCTTGATTTCATCATCCATTTTCCTCAAATTTTGACTTTCTGTTGGTTTGTTCAATATTAGTTTAGCCAACAGGCATCTCCCATGCAAAGGGAAAAAGATCAAATACAAGCTCTGTGAAAATGACTACTATCTATGGTCTTGTTCGTTACTCTCCTTGTCAAAAGAATAATGGTTACACAGGATATTTTTAAGGCTCTGTTACTGCACAAAGTAAAACTGGTATTAACGTGTTGGGCTCAATTTTTCTGCATCTCTTGCAAAACCATTAATGAGACTCTGCAACTTCCTAACTCTTCAGCAAATCAGTGGGCTAAAAATATTCTGAAGTCCTGCCTTCCTGTAGCCTCAGAAGGGGCTGGAAAGGACCAAGCTGTTAGTCCCCTTAGTCTCTCATACTTCAAATAATGGGATGGACATCCCACTGTTCGCTCAGTGCTCATAGACTACGTAAGTGTTTTGAGGGTTTTTTTCTCCCTTACTCATTCAGAAACTTTTGAGCCAGCAATTGAGCCTTTGTATCCACAAAATACATTATGAATTAACACTATACATTCTCAGGGCCAACATCCTGAAATGTGTAAACTTGTAGCTAGACTCCTTAAGTGAATACAGCTGTGATTCACCATCCTTTCCCAGCAGTGTTAAGCAGAAGTGGTTTGTAAAAGGTGTATATGCTTTGTATACTTTGTAGCAATCCAAACAACACTTCACTTTGAAAAGAAATGTCAAATTCGGTTAAAAAAGTACAACCTATAAGTCCCAAAGGGTTAGCCTGGCTACTCTCTACCCCACCTGATTTCACAGTGCTAGTATTTGCAAGATGACTGTCAGCCTACTCCATTCAACACACCCAGAGATCCAAAGAAAAAAAGGAAGGTTGAGAAGCAGGAATGTAGAGTCTACTTTTGGTGGCCTTCATTTTGAAAGTTGGGCTATTTTTGTCTTTGTTTTTAGCAGGAAAGTGATGCCTGCTTCTGTACCCAGGCATTTGTGATGAGGAAGGCACAGGACCATAGGCACAGCTGTCCAATTTACATTCATAAATGCAGGTGTGGCTCAGACACAAAACAGAAGTCAGCTGAATACTGCTCCTAATTAGCTACCTTTTCTACTAGGATTTTTCTTTGTGAAGTTATGCACTCAATTTGGGTTCAACTTAAACACCATTTTTAGATTCCAGCATGCTATCCAGCAAGAAATGGGCTGTCATTATAAAGCATAATTTACAGCACAGTTAATTCTGCATGGTCTTAAAAAAAAAACTACAATGTACATAAGACAAATTCTAGTCTATATACTTTACACACCCTATTTTCCATATATTTCTCACTATTTAAAGAACAGAATTTAGCCAGGAAAAAAAAAAACTTGTTATGTATGACTGGGAAGCATTTTTCTAAGACTATATTCCCAACTTTAATAATAAGGCCTAAGGTCTTTGTTAAATGGTACAAGAAAAGAAATAGCCTTTTGCTATTGCCTTCAAGAAAACACTCTAGGACTTACTACACCAGGTCTTAGAAATGGCAGGATGGAGGCTGGTGTCTAATTCAATCCATTAGGAAACCCAACTCCTAAATGAAATGACCACAAAATTCTATCAGTTAACAGAAATGCAGCCACTGTACATGTTTATCATAATACAATATAATATTGCAGAAATAACACTCTTAAAATTAAAAAAAAATTTAAATGAATCAAGCAAGTGATACGACAAATTTATTTCCCTATTTGGAAAAAAAGAAAGCGTGGTATGGCAGAGCTTTGGAATACATAAATAGGAGAGAAGACTGCGGAGAAGACGGGTATTGTATATACACTAATGGGTTCCTGGGATTCGCCCACAAAGTCACTGGCTAAATATCAAATCCCCGCAGCTCTCGGGTTTTTCAAGAGGTTCAAAGACCTGCCCCAGTTACTCCTAGAAGGAAGTGAAATACAAATGGTTTTCCTCCCATTGTTGATTTTACCTGCTGTAAGTATTCCAAATACTCATTCTTATCCTGGCTTGCAAGTACCCATTTTTGAAAAATGTATACTGTGGAAGCTTTAAATTTAGTTTGATTTTAAGCTGCATAGTGATTTTTAAAAACTGGACTCCTTTTCGAAATGGTATCTGGTGTCCTTCTTTAAAGGCTTACTATAGAGTACAGTCACTTTGCAAAATGCGACTGTATCACCAGGTTGTAACAAATGTTTCTTGCTTGATTTTATTTACTACCCACAGCCCATCAAGGTTCAGACCCTTGATGCTTCAGAATTACAGAAATACAAAGAGGCCTGTTCTGTAGCCATCTTCTGAGTTGGAATGTGAAGTATTTTTTTGTGCTAAGTTGGGCTTTGAAGAAAAAGCTCTGGACCCACTCCTGGGATTGTAACCCCAGTGCTCAGTATTCAAAATGAGGGCCCCAGGGTTTTGAGGATCATTTTAATCCCCCTTTATTAAAACAAAACGTGTCTCCCATGTGTCCTCCTTCCCACCCTCCTCCAGAGCATCGCTGGCCTCTCCCAAGGGAAAATGCACTTGTCTGTCGATCATCGCAAAAGAATTCCAAACAATTTCTTTACTTGCCTCCCTTTTTCAGTGAAGATTATGAGCCTAATTCTTAGAGACTGCTACTAAAATTCTGCCCTGCTGAAAGCTGCAGCCTAATCCTTTAGGCATTGTGTTTTTTGGCAGAAAGAATGTGACCCAAATGTGCAGGAGACAATTTGATGCAACACTGGTTCTTGCAACTCGGTGAGGCCATGATTAGCATTTCAGGATTGTAAGTCTTGGATTTTTAAAAAAATACTGTTTGCTTCAAGAAAGGGTAGATTTTGATCTTGTATTATGGAAGTGCTTAGCAAAATGTGAACCATTTTATGAATTAAAGAAGCTTTATGGATCAATGAAAAATAATCAAGGACTAGCAATTTCAGTACTTGGTGCAAAATGCTATGTGTTTCAGTTAAGGATTAAGAAAGAGTGTGTGTGTGTGTGTGTGTGTGTGTGTGTGTGTGTGACTGTCACCATGCATTTCACTTCCCATCAGGGGTGGCTAATGCTACTCTAAGAGGACAGTATGTATGTCTTTGAAAACAAAATAGCTATAATGATGGCCGTTCCTGTGTTTACCCACCATGCTTCTCACAAGTGCTTGGCTGTGTAAGAAATTCTGGTTTATATAATGGCAATTTCTCCTTTTGTCAAGATCAATACATTTTAACACAGTGGCAAGAGAGATTTGATACTTTTCTTGACTAGAGTTTGTGGGTTGGGTTTTGGTAAAAAGCAACAGCAATATTCCCCTCTGGGAACAGGAGTTGAGTGGACTGAAACTTTCTACCCATTCTTCTTCTACAGCTAGCTGCTCGGCTCTCAGAAGACCCCGGCCCCTCGACACTCCTCTTTCGTGGGCCCTAGACTGTGCCCTCTACTACAGGAAACCAGCTTCCCATCAGGACACCAACTGTGGTCACGGTGTGCTCATCAGATTCATTCACCCTCACAGAATTCAAACACCAAGCCAAGAGAAACTGAATAACAGGTTACACGTTAGAAGGGGGTCCCTTACTCCAAAAGGTTAAGCATGACAGAAAAGAACAGACAAAGAATGGGGGTACAGCAGGGCCAGGGCGCAGTGTGGGGATAGCGGCTGCAGACGCATGCGCGTGCGCGGGGCAGGGGGCGCGCGGCCGCCCTCGGTGCTTACCTTGTTCCTTTTGAAGTAGGCTCGCCGGCAGGCCGCAAAGCACTTCTCGCTGCAGAAGCTTTTCACCTCGCTTCCCATACTCAGGGAATAGCGCTTGATTCCCACTTTCTGGCACCAGGCACACATTATTTGTACATTTGACACATCATCTTCTATAACAAAAGTATAAGAAAAATGTTCATATCAGAAGCAAACATCCCTTCAAATTTACACACACCCTACACCTGCTAGAGCTCGTAGGTGTGATTCGTTTCCAGACCTCACCCATCTTCTGACCAACTAGGATGGCTAGCTCTTGCAGCAGTGAGGAGGGTCCTAACGTTTCCTAAAGACATTTTGCTTTCAAACCAGAGCAGGATTGCAGAGCCAGAGGAGTTCCTAGGACTTCTAACCTAGTCTCCATTTGCCTACTTCAACCAACCCTGCAGCAAAGTGATCAAGCTTGTAAAATGAATGACCTGTTTTTTATGAAGGTCTTACTGAAGTTCTACCAGATTCGTGTCAAGTGAGACAATTTGTGGAGTGATAACCTACAAAAGCGATGCCCTCGCTTGAACCTCAAGAGTCAAGCCAGGGTCTACCATAGTGTGTTCTCTATTACTGTTAAATGATATGGGCTGTTGTTTACTCTTGAAATATGACGATTCTCAAACCATGGGTTTAGTTAAAGACAGGAAAGTGGTGAGTGGCCAGATTCCAGCAATGGGAAAACACAGGCCTGGCTCACTAAGCAGTTTCCTACAAGACAGCTTTCCAGAGCTGCTGTCCACAGGGAGCTGCAGGCCTGTTAATATTCTGCATGTGATGTGGTCCATGGCCCCTGGATGGAAGGATGTGAGCGGTGGTGTGAAGTCATTCTCAGCTGGACTGATGGGATGCTCTGAGTGATTTCAGGTAGTGTGTAAATATTTCTATCATTCAAATTGCTGCGCTTCTGTCCTTTTGTATGAGAAGAAAGCAAATTTAACTTGCACAATGAGCCAATGATACCACAACTATTATTGATTTTTAAAAAAGACAAGCTTTTAAAGACAGCCAGTTAATAAAATATAGGCTAAATCATAGCGCAGGTGGGAAGAAATTATGACAAAAACTGAGATGGCTGCAGGGCATGCCGGTGCATACCTGTAATACTAGCACCCTGGGAGCCTGAGGCAGGAGGTTGAGCCCAGTCTGGGCAACTTAACAAGATTCTGTCTCAGAATAAAATCAAAACAACCAAACAGGGAAGGAGGTGTAGCTCAGCTCACTGTGAAAGCCCTGGAGCTCAATCCCCAGTAAGGGGTGAAGGGGAAGTTGGGAGTATGGGATGGGGTTGGGATGGTGGTGTTCAAGTGGAAAACTCTGACCTCCTTTGGAGGGAATAAAGGAGATTTTTTTTATGGTACTGGGATGGAACCTAGGGGCACTTTCCCACTATGCTAAGTCTTAGCCCTATTTTATTTTATTTTATTTTATTTTATTTTATTTTAGAGGCAAGGTCTTACTAAGGTACCCAGGTAACACTCTAACTTGCTCTACTCCTGCCTCAGTCTCCCAAGTGCTAGGATTATAGGTGTGTGCCCCTGTATCCAGCTGAAAGGAACTTTAAAAACCTAAGAAGTATTTCCTTGCTGTCTTGTAGAGGCTTTTGCTGTCTCTTGAGTATTCTCCGTCCTCACAGGTGTGTGTGTGTGTGTGTGTGTGTGTGTGACTGGTTGCACTATTAATAACTCTTCTTCTGTGAAACTGGATTTTGTTTGTGTTCGTTTTTGGTTTTGCTTTTTGTACTAACCCTGACTCATGCTCCAGACATGAGTGGTAATCACAAAAGTCCCAACAATCTCTGGTATAGTGTTGTCTGATTTCTGAATAACATCCCCCAAAGACTAATTGCTAAGCAAGGTCTGGTCCATGAGTTGTTGACATATTCATGGTTCATAGAGTCTGTCATGCAATCATTCCATTTCCAGGGAAAAGATTTGGTTTGAGGCAGTGTGGTCATCAGCCTGAAAAATTAGAAGCAAACTAATTTGTAATGCAGTGATATGGCTTCTTTCCCCTTGAGTCTCATCACTCAGAACTATGCGCAGCACTTTATGTATCTTAGTGGAATAAATATTGTCACTTTAATGATCTTTTCTATTTCACAAATTATAAACTGTGATCTATCATTAACTATCAAATGAGACTATAAAAATTATTTTTATATTAGTCAAACATTTTTGATAACATAACTTCCTTTAAATGAAGTAATAATTTGAATGAAAACAATTACTGCATGTAGTAATTTGTTTTATTGAAGTAAAAAGCTTTTGTTTATATTTTATATGATTTCTACTACAGCATGATATTACATGCTGGTATGGTATTACATGGTAGGAAAAATTAATAAAGCTCTACAATTTAAAGTAAGGCAGAATTTTCTTAGAAGTAACATTTTAAGAGTAATGATCAATCATCGATTAACTACCACTAATAGTTTCTATTTTTCCCAATCAATTAAATGCTTTAATGTCTTAAATTCCTGAAAAGATAATTCAGCAGAACACTCTCACAAAAGATCTACTGGCAATAAGCTTGATTCTGGTGACATCTGTAAGGAAAAACATTTTTTATGAAGGAAATCGTGTGGCCTCACAGTTTCATGAGGAGGCCAATTTCCCAAGGAGCCGTTCGGGAACATCCGTTGGGTTCCCCTCATAGCTTCTTCCTTAAATAGTCTAGTTTGGGAAATAAAACATCAGATTTGATTTTAAAGTCCCGGGTCTTCAACTGTAATGAGCTAAAAGTGAGAGAAAAAGGGAAAAAGGCAACACTATCAGAAGGCCTTGCTTAGCCGGCCCCTGGGCCTGGCCTGGAGGAGGGTGCTTGGGGCCCGAAGGCAGTGCCAGGGTCTTTCTCATGCTTTACTCCATCACTCAGACAGGCCCACTTGACATTTCCTAAAGAGAGGCAAGGACGCATTCTTACCACAGACCTAACAAATAAACAAAAAAGAGAGTTTTAAAACATATTAGCTTCATAAGTCATTCTTTCCGCAAAGCAACAGTATGGAAAGATGAGATGAAAGAACTGTGTACTTTTGTATCTGACAGTTGGAAAACTCTTAGAATGGTTGTTACATCTGTCTTGTTAAATAAATCAGTGTTCCCTCCCATTTTTCATAAAATTCTGTTTCATAAAGGTAAATATTTTAGAAAACTTCCACCAAATTTCTCCTTTTCTGTCATCTAATTTGTTAACAGCTAATGATCCCAAAAAAGGTTATTCTAAAAATATAAGAAAACGTTTTGAGATAGGTCAGATATTCTAGTCTTATAAGTCATTGATATTAACATTACTCTTCAAGAAACTAGAAAAGAACTGTGATTATCTGAATTAGTTTTGTCAACTAAAATACAGTTCAAATTCTGCCACCAGATATGACATTGTGCCCCATCTTAGTATGACTACATCTCTAAAAAAGTGAACTTTTTCTGTAAACAATTATAGCCAAAAGGATTGATTCATTCCAAATATATCTTTTTTTACCTGAAACCTGCTAATTATATTCATGCTTTATACCAGCAAAATAGAAAGCCCCAACATTTACTTGGTCTAACATGATCTGCTTCAAATATTTTTATTTTTAAAAATTCCTTCAAACTAGAGATAACCTAATTTCCTATCTCTTATCTAGGCTAAAGGTCTGTGCCATCAGAGACTTGATATTACCTTAAAAAAGATCCACACAGCATATTTGTATTGCATTATCAGAGCCACTAGCCTGGTATTCTTCATAATGAACAAAAAAACAAATGCAGAATGTTTATAGCATTAAATCACATTCTCAGAGTGAACAGTTTGTATGACATGATAAAATTTTCATACGATGTTGTATAAATATGCATCAGTCAAAATATGCATGTTTCAATTAATAATGAAAAGTCCATACCACCTCTTTAGGATTTAATTAAGCAGAATGTTTAGGACATTTTCTTTCCAATCTAATGTTCAAAGAGCTATAGAACATTTTTCTACTTTACATTACAGAAGGGAAAGTTTAGGTTAATTATTCTAAGATGAAATCAAATTGAGTTTATTTATTATAGTGCACAGAAGTACAAGATCAAGAATTTCTGGGATGCCTTGCTAAAACTGCATCAAAACTCACCTTCTCTGGTGACTTTGAAGAATAAAGATTCTTCACTGGTCAGTGAATTTCTTGAGGTATTTGAATTGTAGCTATAAACATACATACTATTTTACTTGACCAGAGGCCAGAGAAAGTCAGGAGGACTTTAATGGACACCAAGCAGTTAAACTCTAATTTTAATTGTAACTTTCATGGGAGTCCAATAATAAGGAAAAATTCTGGAAGTATTTTCTGGTGATATTTATCTCTTCCAGCAGTTCCTAGAATGCACACATCCAGTGATTCATTTTGAGAGAATTAAATTTAAGACAAATTACAAAGCAGTCAGAGGAGACTTCAATGTGTTCTCCACATGAAAACATGAAATGAAAGTATGACCTGTGCAGTACTCTGTCAATCTATTTGTTGGAGCAACTAAATTTAAGAGCAGAATAAAGGGGCTAGGAGTGTAGCTCAGTAGCAGAGTGCTCACCTAGCATGTGCAAGGTGCTGGATCCAATTCCCTGCACCACAAAAAATTTACATAAATAATTGTTAAAAATAGAATAAAGACATGGCTTGGAAGGCAGGCAAGAAACTGGGGTTATAGTTTGCTTTCTCTGTAGTTCCTCTGCAAAAAAAGAAATTCCTGTTTGGAATAATCCAATTTCAAGGATTTCAAGGCACTACAAAATAAAAGTCTCCAAGAGTCCTCCAGGAGCCTCTGTACACAATTCCCTGTGTTCTAGAAGTGAACAGAAAAAGACAGCTGGGGGGAAACTGGGCCACTGAATCGAAAGGAAAATACACATAGCTAGCCGTCACTCAGTACTTTGCAAGTGCCAAGCACAGTAAATTTTATCATCATCCAACATCATTTAATCTTAATCACAACCATCAACAACCACTGTACAGTGGAGAAAGTGAGTTTGGAGGTTAACTGGTTCCAACTCAGGCAGCAATCACAGAGATGAGACCAGGTCGTCTGACTCTGAGCCCACTCCTTTTCTGAGCATATGAGATTACACACCATCCACCCAGACTTTCCTCCACAAAGAGGACAAAGAGCTATCACAGATTCTGACACCCACAAACCACACTGCTCAGTGACATGCCAGTAGACAAAGAAAATGAAATCAAAAAGGCAAAACATCTTTGAGGAGACAGCTGAAGTGTTACTCAGTATTTGCTGACAGATTTTTTGAAAAACAAGTGAAAGGCCCATGGTGGAAGCCTCACTTCTCCATGACTGTGAGACATGGATCTGCTACAAACAGTTCATCTGACCTAGGACCAGCAAGTGCTACTTAAATACCAAATGACAAGACAGAATCAGTCATACCTGGTCTCAAGAAGCAGTCTAACCACAGACTGGCAATTCACTTGCCAGCCTTCTCTTTTTTAAGGAAGAGGAATCTTATCTCACAGGTAAGACTAACCTTCCATGTGGGTGAAGTGGGAGACCACCTACATCAGTAGCTGCAAGGGTGCAATAAGAATATCCTACCTTCAGACAATTATCCCTCGGTTGCCAAGACTGAATTGTGCCATTAGGGGATCATTTTTTTGGATAAATGTTTCTAATTTCCCAGTAAAATACAAATTTACCAGAAGCAAGGAGGTCAATGCATATTTGAAAGTAACAGTTTATATTTTAGAATGAGCGGTTCTTTCCAAAGGACAAGTATTTGCAGGGAATGGGAGAAATGCTGAGACAGGGTTCCAGTGAGAAATGTGGAGGGGCACGGGAAGCCTCTGGTCACCATTTCCCATGCCAGGGCGGCCAAATGGAGACAGTGCACAGAGAAAAGATCCCACCGCAGCATGTGTTAACCACTCTCACAGTGCCTTCTCAGTGTGAGTATAAAGCACAGCAGCATTGAAGCGGGTGAGGAAGAACGGCTTATTGCCAGGGATTGCTAGGAAAGAAAAGCAACAGGCAGATCCACGTATGACAGTCTCAAGGGGGTGATTATTTTAAGCAAAAGAGGTAGCAGATGTACATGCTTTGCAAACCTAAGTTGCTGCTACTCGAAAGGCAGAGAGATGGAGACAGAGTTGCAGAACGTACTGTACTAATACTGCCCACTCTAGTAGGGCCATGTGGGCAAGTCACTCAAGGGGTAGCAATGCCTACCCTAACTATAGGTATCGTGAAGATCAAGCTGGAGAAAGGGGGCACTTTATGTAAATGAGGCTTCCTTAGAATTGCTGGCAATTATAGCTACAAGGACAAGTGTCAGCTGTACACACAGCCTGGTGAGGCTTGGTAACCAGGCACCAGTCTCTTCAGCCATACCTCTCTGCTATTCTTAAATATAAGAAACAAACCAATAACTAGTTAAATTTCACTCAAAGAGTAAAACCATTTGAAGTAATAAAAGCCTATAGTTCTCTTTTATTAAATTACTTAATTGAATTAATAATTGATAAGATGTTGCCAAATATATCACTGTACTGCCAGATATTCTGTAATTAGTAGATGAGAATCCTTTGTAACTATTACATTAACAATTCACACAGGGATAGATCTTCCTAAGGGCCTGTCCAGCTTGCTCTACAACAAGTATCACAATGACAACTAAAAATGTCTGCCTCCTTGGTAATAGAATAGCCAAAAATTCCCAAATAGAGGGATCTGAATTAATAAATTTTATTGAACTTATTTCATATGAAAAGGGTTATATACAATTAAATGATAGAAGTAGTACCTAAAATGTCCCTAATTTTCTTTTGAAAGTAGATTGGAAGTCATTTTAAATATTTAAGTAGTCATTCACACCTCTGAATAGTACTTAACTCCAAAATAAAATCTAATAGCTATACATAAACTAAAATTTCATCCCATTAAGTCAGAGAAATAAACACAAATTATTCAAAAGTAACAGAATTGGGCTGAGGAGAGAGCTCAGTGGCAGAAGCACCTGCCTGGCAAGCACAAGGTCCTCAGTTCAATTCCTAGCACCAAAAAAAAAAGTGACAGAATTTTAAAATTAAATTTCAGTTTCCTATTTGAACTTTTCTAGTCAATTTAAAATTACTTACATATGTATTCTATGTAGAGATAGCTAAATGAGTAAAGAGACCAGGTATGTTTCCAGAAATAAATATTTATGTGCAGCTTCCCATGTTAGGTAACCAGTCAAGGATACTACGGTGACTAGGACACAGCCCTGCTCACGAGTAAAAAGAACAGTATGTGGTAAGGCTGGAGGAGCTGCCGGGGATGGTGGAGAGAGTGCAGCATTTGAACTGTGTCTTGACAGTTTGGAGGTGGAGGAAGTTCAAGAAAAGGAGAGAAAAGACAGAGGAATCTATAAAGAGCAAGAGCCAGGGAGTGGCAGACAGGCAGGAGGTGGGCAGAGTCCTGAAGACATCCACCCAGCCAGAGATTAGACCTGTGCTGATAGGACCAAAGTAGTAGCACTTTGCTGGGGAGCAGGAGGAGACTCATCTCTATTCCACAGGTGACAAGAAGCTCTTGGATATTTCTAGGGAGACATGACAGGATCAGAGATGTGTTGAGGAGTATTACTGCAGCAGGGCGAATCAGAATTCAAAAAACTGTACAGCTCCGTATCTAAAAGTCCCCAGAAGCAACACGAGAGCAGGGTCTACACCTCCTTCACCTTTGCGTGTTCAGTGCCCCACACACGGCTGTGTTCAGACCATGCTGAAGTAACTAGCAAGCAGATGAACGCAGAGGGGAGGGGATGAAGTCCTGAGCCTACCGTGGAAACGAAGGGGACAGGTTTAACATCAAAACTAAAACAATGACCAAAACATAGGAATGGAACTGACCCAGAAATCATCTGAATTATAGAGACTTCATCTTCCTGTGTTTCTAGTCAGAGCAGACCAAAGAAAAGTCAAGAGTTCCTTGTTCAAATTACTCTGGAATCAAATTCAAACAAAATAAAGTTGCTTTCCACCTAGGGTCCCTTTGCACTTATTTTCACAGCACTAAAACAAGGAAGGAAAATAAAAGGAAACCATGAAGTCACAAAATAGTATAGGCTGAGCATCCACAATCTGAGAAAGTGAAACCTAAATACTGCAAGAACTAACACTTTCTGAGGGCCAGCACGGCACTACAAGTGGAAAGTGCCCTGAGGGGGCACAGTCAAAACACAGGTGAACTAAAACTACTGTGTAAGATTATGTTTAGGTAAGGTACATATCAAGCACAAATAAATTTTATTTTTAGGCTTGGGTCCCAGACCCAAGATATCTTATGCAAATATCCCAGAATATGAAAACACTATGAAACAATTTTTGGTCCCAAGAATTCCTGATAAGTGATATTGAATCTGTAATGCCCTCTTGAATATTATTGTGTGGGGATTTTGAGGGGGGGGGGTTGGTACCGGGAATCAAACTCACAACCTCACACTTGCCAGGCAGGTGCTGTGCTGCTGAGCTACATCCCTGGCCCTTGAATACTATTGTGAACTTGGATTTTTTTTTAAATTGTTGGTATATTTTTGAGATACATAACAATTCATTCCTACTGGGGAATAGGTACATTTATATACTTGTATCTCAATAATTTACTTCCCTTCTCCTCTCTGCTCTCTCTTCTCCCCCCACAACAGAACCCCTCCCCATCTCCACAAAGTCTAAGCAAAAAAGGCTCTGGCTCCCTAACCTTAATTTGAATATCTCACCATAATTGCTCTGGTTTGCCAGTAAATGGGCTTCTTCTTGCTGCCTGTTTCTCACTATTTGCTGCAGAGTCTTTCTGTTTGCTCACCCTCAGAAGTTTAAATAGGAAAGAGAAAAGGTAGAACTTCAAAGTAGAGAAAACCCAGAGTCCTGTATGGACCATTTCCCAAAGTATATCCCACAAAACACTAATCTGCAGGAGAGGAGTATCTAACTAGCTGTTGTGTATGTGTATGTTTTTAAAGAAAGACTTCTGTGGTTAAATACATATGGAAAAGACAAGACAAAAAAAAAAAGGTAGACAACAATTTGGTTCCACCAGTGTGTAATTATGAATCTTTAAGGAAACAGAGTATGCAAATGTCACAAATTTGACCACAACACAACTTTTCATAGAAAATTTCCAAAACCGAATCTCTTAGAAGGAAGCCTCCTGGGGTGTGCTGCTCCACTGCCCTACATCAGCACTGAGGCATATGCACTTCCGTATGGGTCACTAGTTATTAGGGAGGTTCTCCTCTATTGCTCAGAACTGGATCCTCAGTTGCCAGGAGTCTCCTTTGTCTGCATTTGGCAGAAAGACAGCCTAGCCTGGTGGCCAGTGCTGAGCACACTAACTAACACCTACTTGTTCATCAGTCTAACCAAAAGAACCCATGGTCACAAAGTCCCATGGTATCTGCTCCATGGACCAAATACAGAGCACTTATTTCACAGGCAATAAGACAGAAAATGGCAGAAATCAACAGTAAGGCAAGGAAAAGTAATACTGCTCTTAAAAGATGGAATAATTATTCAATTTTTTTTTTTTTTTTTGGGTGGTACTGGGGATTGAACTCAGGACCTTGCACTTGCCAGGCAGGCACTTATTCCACTGAGCTATATCCCCAGCCCAAAGATGGAATAATTAATATTCACTGGGTGACTACCATACACAAAGAGCTATGATAAATCTTGTTCTCGTCTCTGAGCCTTGGATCTGAGCCTCACACCAGCCTAAGATACTCGGCACAATGGTGCCGCAATCACTGGGTTTTTTCCTCTACTGAACTTCTCTCCCCTACAGGGATGAATTCCACTCAGCACCTAGCCTACAAATGCACATGATGAGGGACAGGAAGCAAGTGAAAAAGTGTAGCAGCAAGTCCTTTGCTGCTAGAAAAGCAATTCTGAGCTCCTGTCCTGCCTTGAGGGACACTATTTCCAAAGAAATACAAATGGCAGCATACTAGTGCTAAAGGGTCAAACTGCTTTATATAGAAGCAGACAAGAAAAACGTTAAAAGAACCAAATAAGCTGTTAACCATTGTTAACAAGGTAATTTACCTAATTTAGCTTATGGGCTGCTACGTCCAACTGCCTCCCAGACATCTTAGCATGTGAAGTCCAAAGCTACACACATACACCCCTCCTCATAACCAGCCCCCCTTACCATGTGTCCCACCCACCTCAGCACCTGAGCCTGCCAGCCACCCATTTACCTTTGGCAGAAATCTGGCATTATTCCTGCCTCTTTCCTCTCTCTCACTTCACACATTCTGAATAATCACCAGGTCTTCCTAAACATTTTTTATAATATGCCCATTCATTAATTCATTCAGTCAGTCATCCAATAAATATTTGCCAACTCAATTTATGTGCCAGGCACTGTTCTAAGTACTGTGCCCTCATGAAATTTATTGTTCTCCATCTCAGCAAAGCCACCAATACCTCCTGCTCATACTACAGGTAATCTGCTAGTGCACTCCTGTTCAGTCTACTTACTTCACTTTGCATTCAGGGAAAACTAAACATAAATCTGATCACTACTCTCACTGCTCAAAACCCTTCAGTGGCATCCATTACCCTAAAAAAAAGGTCTCAAAAAAGTCTCTATGCTCTCCTTGGCATGGTCTCCATGGCTCCCGTAACCAGACCAGTCTCTCATCTTGTCTGTGCTCTAGGCACTGGCTTCTTGCATTTCCTTGAACCTCTTACCTTACTCTGAGCTTTATAGATGTTGCTCCCTCACCCACCCATCCCTGTTACGGCTTGAAATCTAGATGCCACCCCCCCCAAAGCTTCATGTGGTTACAGGTGGGGCTTTTCAGCGGTGGCTGGATCTAGGGTGTGTGATGCTGGGATTAAGTGTGTGATGCTGCGAACAAGAGTGTGCTACTACTGAATGAGTGCACTGATTGGTTTGGCATAGTTCTGGGAGTGGGTGATGGAAAGCACCCCCTGGCTGGGAATGCCGCCAGCACTAAGGCTGTGCAGCCCAGACAGAATACAAGAGAAAGAAAGACGGCTGGTGTGCTCGCTTGTCACTTGTTGCTTACTGCTCCACTACCTCACTGCTTGCTGCCTTCTGTTTGCCGCCCTCTGCCTGCTACGGACTGTTTTTCTTTTGTAATGCCCCTCTGCCATGCCACCGTGCCCTAGAGCCAGACAATCATGAAGCCTCTACAACCTGAGCTACAATAAACCTTTCCTCCTCTAACTTTGTGTGTCAGGTGTTTTGTCACAGTATTAAGAAAAGTAACTAAGACAATCCCCGAATCCCTATCTTATCTTAAACCTCAGCCTACGGAGGCCTTCCCTTACTCCAAACCTGATTAGATCCCACACAGTCTGAGCTGGATAACCCTTGGACTTCATTGAGTTGTTTCAGGTTTTGTTTTTGTTTAATGCCTGCCTCTACCACCAGACTACAAGCCAGGTAAAACAAGAACCATGTCTATTCTGTTTACCAGAATGAAATGTCTGCCCTGGGCATTACTCTAAGGAAAAGGAAAAGCAGAATTCTTACTGCTTTTGGATGGGTGGCTGGCTACTCAGGGTGGCATGGAAGAAGGAACGTAGGGTGTGAACTTTGGTAATCACTTAGAACAAAGTTGCCTTAGAGAGAAACACCATCCAGAACAGAATGGGATAATTATTTCCACTCTCCTTGGCCAAGTCCACAAATTAAATCTACTGAATTTAACAGTAACTTTGAGAAGTCAGTGCTGGGAATGTCCCTAGAACAACAAGAAATCTCAGAAATACAGCCACTCTCTGACATGCAAGAGAAGGCACAGCTGACATTAGTTTTTTGGTGGCCTGAGGCAGATTAGCCTGAAAGTAGTATCCTAGCAAGGTCATAGCACCCAAAAGAGTTTAGATAATGCCAAGAGAAGTTGCAGGCTGTCTCCAGAATCACAGAGGTTTGTGACTTGTAATCCAGGATTACATGGTGCCCTCACTTCAAAAGTAAATTCTGGCCTTGCTTCCACCATGAATGAACTGAACTTGTGAAGGACACTTAGCCTCTGTAGACCTCATTTTACTCACTATACATCAAACCAGGTGTAGCCCTAGCTTCCTTTTAAATAAAACACTAGGATTCTAAATTTCTGAAAATAATAAGATCCACTTAACAGAGCTCAGATAAAGGCTATTCCTTTTCCTTTCCTCTTGTTCTTGAATCCTTGACTTAATTTCTTCACTTTTTCTTCTCTATGTACCCACTACTTTTGCTCTTACCTTTACCACAGGAGGCTTAGGAAATTCTCTGGACAATGGCATAATCTTAGAAATGACCCTTTCTGAGCACTGCAATATTTGCACTACCAAGAATCTGCTACTCTCTTTTTACTTTTTTATTGTATATTTGTGCTGAACTTTAAAGGGAAAAGATAAATATTCATAAGATTCTAACTTTTGGAATTCTGTTCCCTTAACTTCTGGTCTTGTTGTATGGACTTCCACACACATGATATTTTTATCCTAAGTGTCCCAGAAAACAGAATCTGAGACAATGACTTGTATGCAGGTGGCTTTTAAGCATGTGATGCCAGGAAGTAGGAGTCAGGGACACAAACGTCTGTAGGAGAAAGAGCCTGAAGAAGGATGGCACTGACTTGGCCGCTAAGGGAGGTTAGTGTTCAGTCACCCAGGTAATTTTTAGGAATTTACTAAATACATTTCATAGCTACCTACCCAGGAGACCAAAGAAGGAAGAATTCTTCACCAGCACCTATTTCCCACTGATCTAATGCACTAATTCCCCTACACTTCCAGTTTGCACATGTATCAGTGAAAGTCAAAGGAGCCACACTGTGTGCCACATCAGTAAAGTCCCACAGCAGGGAGCTACACACATACACCACAGGGATGAGATAAGTACTTTCAGAATGCACATCCCCATGCTGGTCAAAATGGAGTAAGAGATGTAACTGCCATCACTCTAGAGCAGTCCTGACAGTTTCAGCTGAATAATTAGTTGTCACTTGTCCTATGCATCATAAGTGTTTAGCAACATTCCTGACATCCATCCACTGGATACCAGTAACTCCTCCTTCCACTGTGACAACCAGACTGTTTCCAGATACCATTGCCAATGTTCTCAGGGGAAAGGGAGAGGAACACAGTTACCCCTTGATAAGAAACAAGGCTACAGAAATATTATGTATTCTGCCTTTGTCACTCATCCCGTATCTTAATCTCTCTCCACTTTGCTTCATATCAAAAGCTACTGTCAAGTAGACTACCATCAGGGATATTTATGCCTGATGGCTATAACTTAAATTCAGGCTTCACCATATTTGCTTGTATTTAGCTAGATGATAACTCCTAAATAATAAGGAATGTTGAGATTTTAAACATTCTACTTGATTTGATGTAGCTCTGAACAGACTAGATATAGGATAAACATGTTAAAATTACATTTTAGGGCTTAGTTGTTTAAATTATAGGAAGTTAAACAAATTTTAACTATGGAGATCCAGTTCTCTATGTTAAGGACTTTTAACATTTTTTGAGACAATAATTTTTTTGCAAAACAGGGACCAACTTTCCTTAACTTACACATAAATGATATACACATGATTTCATAACTTAAAGGCCCACACTCACCCATCTCATCCTATCTGAGGAATCTCTAGAAGTCTGTGTTAACTATGAACATTTGGGTTGCTTCCAGTTGCTAGTTCTTATGAATAAAGGCTAGAAACTTGGTTTCTAAATACATTTGGTTTGAGTACATATGCCACATGTAATTACCAGGTATTAGGACATACGTATATTTATCATGAATAGGTGCTTCTGACCACTTTTCAAGACTGTTTGTATTTGTTTATATTCTCATCAGCTACATAAGAACTCTAGTTGCTTCATATCCTCCTCAACACTTGGTTTTTACAACAATGTCCATGATGAACAATGACACTGAGCAATTTAACGAACTCAACTATATTAAATTATCATTTCCCTTATTTCCCGTTTTCATTTTAGCCATTCTAATATGTATGAATTGTTTCACCTCAGTATGATTTTAAGTTTTACACTCTTAATGACTAATAAGATTGAACAACTTTTAACATGTTTTTTGACCACTAGAACATTTTCGTTGGTAAAGTGCCTTTTTTACACTGTTTTACTCATTTTTCTATGGGGCAATTTTCTTTTTCTTTTTTCTTTATAAAAGTTCTTGATGTATTTTAAAATAAATCTTTTGTTGGGACATGCATTATAAACACTGTCCCCATTCAGTAATTTTCCTTTTCACACTTCTGCAAGATCTCTTTAATCAACAGAAATACTTCATTTTAATAGTGTCTAATGAAATTTTTTCTTTAACATGCGTGTCTTTGTGCATGATTTAAAAAAGTACTGGCCATGTTGACCATGGTGGTACACACCCAGCACTTGGGAAGCTGAGGCCAAAAGATTGCTAAGAGTTCAAGGCCAGCTTGGGCCACATAAGTGAATTCAAGGCCAACCTGCACTATATAGTAAGACCTTGTCTCAATAAAAGCCCAAAAGTAAAATAAAATAACTAATGGCCAACTCAAATCACAAATACATTCTAGGCTCTCTTTCAGAAGTTCTATTTTTTAATTTATCACATCAGTAACAGCAACCTATCTAGAATTGATTTTCATGAATGATGTGAGGTAGAATATTAACATTTTTCCCATAAGCACATTGATTAAGAAGATTTTCCTTTCCTCATTGTTCTATAGAGTCATATTTGCTGTCCTCTCCTGAACATCCATGTCTCCAAAATTCATGTGTGAGAGTCCTAATCCCCGGTGTGAGGGTGTTGGAAACCGGCTTTGGGGAAGTTTAGATGAGGTTATAAAGCTGGGGCTCTCATGACTGGCTTTGTGGACTTACAGTGAGAGGCACCAGATAGTTTGTGCTCTGTCAAATGCATGAGGACATAGCAAGACAGAAGTCATCTACAACCCAAAGGGAGAGTCCTCACAACAAATTAAGCCTGCTGAGTTCTTTTAAGAAGATGGTACGAAGTTTTACTTTTTCTGTAAATATAGCTAATATATATTCATTAAATTTTTAAATTCTGCCCAAGCCAACCTTGTATTCCTAGGAAATACCTGAATCATTTGTGATTTATTATCTTTTGTATATATCACTGACTTTGATTTGTTCAGGATTTTTTGTTCAGGATTTTTACAACAATGTCCATGATGAACAATTTAACGAACTCAACTATATTAAATGATCATTTCCCTTAACTTATTTCCCTTGGCATGTAATGTAATCAAACTTATCCCTAAATCATAAAATGTGTGAAAGTTTTTCTTCTTTTTCAATTCTTTAGGAGAGTTTTTCTAAGTTTAGTTTTATTTTTTCTTTGAAATATAGAATTTACTATTGAAGCCACTTAGGTCTAAAGTATTCTTTGCAGAAATGATTTAATCATTTGATTTCTTTAGAGGCTATAGGACTACTTAGGTTTTCTATTTCTTCTTGTCCCCGATTTGGTAAGCTAGATTAAAAATAAAGTGACTTCTCTTTTGCAGAAAATTTAGATATTACTTCCAGTGATCACCACTTCTGTGTAAGTGGTTGAGCTTAATAACATATGGATAACATTGCCAGGCATGGTGGCATATGTCTGTAATCCCAGCACTCAGGAGGCTGAGGCAGGAGGATCATTGTGAGTTTGAGACCAGCCTGGGCTACAAAGTGAGCTCAAGGACAGCTTGAAGTTCATAGCGAGACCCGGTCTCAAAAAGGCCAAAAACAACAACAACAAAAACATATGGATAACATAGTCTTTTACTTACTCAAATTGCAAATTTCTAGTACTTTCCATTTTTAAAAAATCTATTATTTCAACAATCATTAGAAGTTGCCCAAGTGGCATAAATCTTTGATCAGACTTTTGACTGCTGCATATGCACACATAGGAAGTATGCTTTAAATCTGTTCAGTGGGGCTGGGGATATAGCTCAGAGGAATAAGCGCCTGCCTAGCAAGCGCAGGGTCCTGAGTTTGATCCCTAGTACCGCCAAAAATAAATAAATAAATAAATAAATAAATCTGTTCAGTGAACAAGTACGTATAAAAGTGTATTAAAATGTCTTTTCAAATAATAAAATCATTGTAAGCAACTAACCACACAATCTACAAATCAAGATTTTATAAAGCTCACTTTGTAGCCTAGGCTGGTCTCAAACTCACAAGATTTTATAAATGTAGGGAAATTATAGCTTGCCTAAGCTAACTACATCACTTCGCAGACAAAGAAACCAAGTACAGGCCTCCCGGTTATTGCTCTGAAGTCAAATTACACATTCCTTCTGGAATTGACAATGATCAAACACATTAAAGTTTGCCTTACATTTTTTTCAAAAAACATTTGATTATATAGAGATAAAACAAGACTTATTTCATAATAACTAACATTTTTAGGTTTAATTTGGGGTCTTTTATCACATTTAATTTCAAAGAATTATCTTCGCACCTATAACATCATTTTAGGCACCATATATATATGGAGAAATGGTGCCTAATATATATTATATATCTATACATATTTATTATTTATTTTATGCATTATTTATATTTATATATTATATATAAATGTTAATATATATATATATATATATATATATATATATGTTTTGATGATCTGCCTAGAAATTTCCTGCTGCCTATTTTAACAACCCTTGTATTCCTACCATGCACTCTCCAAATGCAGATAAGATTATATCAGACATTCCAAAGTCACACTGGAATGATACTTTGATTGTATGCCAACTACACTGTAAGTTGTTGGTAGTCAGGGATGGTGATATATGTTTGTACTGCCTGTATAACATAAGGAACACTCAGTAAACACTTAATGGACTGAAAAACTGACAGTGTTTTAGATAAGACAGTGGTTATGAGAAGGGACACATAATGTGTAGGTTCAAATATCACCTCTGCCATTTATTACCTGTATGATCTTAGGCAAGGGGCTTTACTGATCTGTATCTCAGTTTCCTTATATGCAAGACAGGGTTAATACCAGTATCCTCATAAAGTTGCTATGCAAATTAAATAATGATCTAGTAACACAATGCCTGGTCCATAATGACAGGCCAAAAATTATTAAGTGTGCTGAGACTATATCATGTTGTTCACTATTCCTATTCCTGTCATTCAAATTCCTCCTATCCCTATCCTAAGTGACTTGAAAAACTAAGAGTTCAGTGAATCTCTTTTTCTTTTTATGAGAAATGTATCTAGTATACAAATAGTAAGTCATCCAAATCTCATTAATGCTAAGTAATTTTATTTAATAATCATATTTTAAGAGTTGGATGAATAAACACCAAAGCAATTCTGATTAAATCCTGTTTTCTCAATGGCTACTTGGAATACATCATTCATAATGCAAGCCCCAAGAATATTGAATAACAGATAAAATAAATAATGATCATAATGCAAACCACATTCTGATTCATACTTTCCTGCAAGTAACAACTCCATGTATGAATTATAAGAGCCAAAAAGTAACATGCTTATTAACTGGAGGTCACTTAGCGACACACGCAGGTTTAGCAGATCATGTGGGTGTTTCCATATTCTCAGTTAAGCTAATGGCTCCTTGGAGCCCAGTTCTTATAACCTCTTAGGAATTTCAAGATTTGCCTGAAAAAATATATCATATTTCCATGACTATGCTGGAACATAAATTGGGAAAGCTCACTGAATGCACACCATCCTGGGGGACAGGAAATGGTTGTTGTTTTCAAAGAAAGGCAAGATATTTCTGCATGCAGAACATCAAGCTAATCTTAGGAAAGTGGCCTCATCTTTGTTCACACAAACCTGTGCGTGCCATGTGGAAGAACCCAACTTCTACCCCGCCCTTGGGAACATAGCGGGTAATATGAATAAGGGCACTTTATCACCTGAAGTAGAAGCTATTTTATGCAAAGCTGCCACATAAATGCATTGTTCCATCTTTTTTACACATTTCATTTAATTTTAAAGTATGCAGGGATTTACAGGGATTCTGGACTCAGAATAGGCAAGTTGTAAGCCTCTGGGAAAACCTGTCAAAAGATTCCAATCTACAGTGTGGTTTCCTAGATACACAGTATTTCCTGCAGCTGTGAAACTCTCACTACAAAAATTTGCTTTATTTTCCCTTATAAACAAAAATAATTATACCAATAGACTTTTTAAAAAAATTCTTTGCAGTAAGCTAGTGCATGCCTGTAAACCAGCACTCAAGAGGCTGAGGCAGGAGGACAGCCACAAGTGCAAGGTCAGCCTCAGTTACAAAGGGAGACTCTGTCTAAATAAAACCAAATAAACAAATAAGTAGGGCTGGGGATATAGCTCAGTAGAATAAGCGCCTGCCTAGCAGGCGCAGGGTCCTGAGTTCGATCCCCAGTACCGAAAAAAAAAAACAAAACAAATAAGTAAATAAAATTCTTGGGAGCAAAATGTTGTCATGAAGCAAGCCTAAGAGTAAAAGAAAAACCTCCTACTTTAGGTGCCAACTGTGTCTCAGTTTACTTCTGATCCCTTTGACCAAAGGTTGACAAGGTACAGAGACCTAAGCCTGCCCAACCCTGCAGAAGTCCGGTGTCCAGCCAGCAAAGCCAATTGCTGCTATACCTGTAAAACAATAAAGACCACAGGAAGGTCTTTGTAAAAAATTTTTATCCAAAAATGCATTTTGGGCTTTACTTCAGTTATCTAACACAGGGAGGAAGCAAGGGAGGGACACATGTTTTCCTGGAGACTCACTGTAGCATAGTCCTTGCCACCCATGCCAAAGCTCTTTGTGGGCACAACCCTTTCAAAATGAAGTCCCAAAGGGACTGAGGGCATATCAGAATCTCTACCATGAGAAATACAGTAGAATGACAATTAGCCTAAACAATGCTTTCAAAACTCTTGCTGATTTTTTTGCCACTTCAGATTATGTTCATAACATAATTTTTTAAATTAGCAAACAAAGGGGTTTTCATATTTGTTCAAACTAAGAGCATGAAGGCATGTTTGCATTAAAGATAGAGCTGGTCAATGCTTTTTACTAGTTTCTAATATTCTTATACCAGATTTTTAAATGACTGCTCTACGGCCTCATTCTGCTCACTCCCTAGTCTGCAGAGAAGTCTGTGATTATTATTTAAGGATCATGGTGGTGATTCCCTTCACTGCATGGGGAAAGAAAGAAAAGCAAAATCAGGGCTATTATCCTGTGTTTATAACAAGTCTATTGCCATAGTAACGCCTGTGATGTCACAAACGGTACACCAAGGGCCAGAGGCTGTTTCTGAGGGGGGAAGGGCAGCTTAGCCTTGGAAGATGGACACAAACATGTGAGGCCATAGCAAGGTCAATGCTGTGATGATCATCAAAACACAAGAAGCTCTCCTTCTCCAGAGGAAAGGGGGACAGGGCCAGAAGAACAGTTCCTCGGGCCCAGAAGTAAGCTACACCCACACTGCTGTACGCAGCTGTGCAATAGGAATGGAAATCCAAGCAACTGCAGTGTCACTGTGTTCCCAATCACAAGTATTCCACTGGGCCCACTGGCTGCCAAAACATGGACTGGATCCAGTGGTGAGTCTGCCCAAGCACATGAAACACAGCTAGGAACCAGCATCTGGCCAGATAGAACCCTGTGGTACCCCAAAAGAGAAGTGATTACCTCATGTTGGCAAACCCTTGAAAACCCAGCTAGGATACTACGCTTACTAAGGCCATCACGCTGGTCTTAGACTTAGAGAAGCCTCCCCAAAAGATATGTACTTTCAAAATAGCCTTTGGCAGGAAGAAACTATATATCCTGTCACCAGGATATCTGGAAGTAGTACATGAAAAAGCATTATTATCCTGAGATGGTCTAGGGCAATTTTGTTGAACAGGGTGAAAAAGCAACTTGTATTAAAAAGAATATTCAATGAAGTAGCAGCCAGGAGACCTATGAGTAGTCTTGGCTCAAGTGGTTAGAAGCCACATGACCTCAAAAAAGATATGTGACTTGTCTGAGCTTCAACTCTTTATCTAATGGTATCTGACATACTATTCATCAAAGTTATTGTAAATACAAAATTAAATAAAAGAAAGAACTTGGGTGAGTTTCACAAACTAAAGGATTTAATACAAACCTAAGGCATTCTTATGAGTATTTTCACATAGTTTATAGTACAACAGGAATAATTTGAACTGTAACACTTATCCAGAGGATTCATATCATCCTCATCTTCCTTATCCTGAAAGGTGGACACCTGTAAACCTTTCAGGGGCTTTAGCAGGGGTTCATTATCCTCTGGGCATTGGATCCTTATTAGTTCCCTTCAGGAATGCACACTAACCTACATATGCCTCGAATACTGACAGGGAGTGTACCTCAATTTGATAATCTGGAATAAAATTCTGTTACAAGCTTTAGCAAAGGAAGCATCAAAATGAGTCATGGAATGGAAGCTCTTGAACCATGTTATGGACTGATACATAGGTAATTAACAACAATGGAACCTTCATTTTACTATCGAGAAAACTGTGGTCAAGGTCAGATAGGTTGTGACTAACGCACACAAAATATTAACATTTTCTCTGTGAGCCATTTGTCTTACATTTGTGCAATAAAATTTCAATATGTCATTTATTCAACAAATATTAGTGTGCCAGAGTTCATGACATATCCTGAAAACCAGTAAAAAAAAATCCACCATTTTCCTGCTGTTTCTGTTGTTCCCTCTTTACAATATTACACAGAACACCTTGCCAAGCCCACAGCCTGACTGAAACTCAATTCATCTTCCTGTTATCATGAGACTTGGCTTATTTTACCCTAGCACAAGCATTAGCATACTAGGATCCCAAGGCAAAACCCTGCCCACTGCCTTTGTTGTCAGTAAAATTATATTGGAACAGAGCCACACCCATTAGTTTAAGTATTATCTATGACTCCTTTCCTGCTCCAATAGCAGAGTCCTGTACCTGTGACAAAACAAGCGCCTAGAAAGCAGAGAGCCTTCCTGTGTCTTTGTGTTGTCATCTAGAACCCTCAAGATGGACAGAATCAAGGGTAGAGCAGATACAGAAAATTAAACACATCCTTCCTTACTTTTTGTTTTCCACAGATGAGTGCCTTGGACTTCCATGGAAGACAGCATAAAACCACTGGTGTTCGGTTACTCTGGCTTCTAATTCCTCAGCGTTCCTATGTCTAAGACTTCCAAGACTCAATTTTTGGCCTCTGGCCCTTCACATATTTATTTCCTGATCTGATGTGGAATTAGAGTTAAATAGAAGCTGTGTGCTTGAATTCCACGTGGCTGGCTCAGCAGGAAACTCCAGGGCAGGTTTTTCTTGGCGTGGCAATCTCATGTTAGCCTCAACTATGTTAATTTCTAAAGCTGTTTGCTTTGCTCAAATAAAGCTTAGAGACCGATTTGCATTCAGATGCACACCTTTTTATGCACAAACTATGTGCATGATAATTCTAGGACAGAATAAGGACTGAAAAAAAAAAAGTATGGTGTTTGTTCAATGGCTTTTGTGTGCCAGGCACCACGCGAGGTGTTTTACATACATTCTCTCATCTCCACATGATTCTGTAAGGAGCACTGTGACTGCTATTTTACAAATGGGGAGTGAAAGGACAGCAGATGTAACGTGCCCATGTTCACAGAGCTGCTAAGTGGACACCTAGATCTGAACCCAGTCTTTCTAAATCTGGAGCCCATTTTCTTGTCACTTAGTCGTATACCTCATTGATACCTTCATCATTATCACCCTTCACCTAAGCCACAGAACCAACACTGAAACATGAACTCAACATTTACAAAGTCAGTCACCTTTCCCCCTCAGTTGGCTACCTAAATAACATATGTCTTTGGTGCTTGAGATATAAATCTGCATCCTGCTGTCTCACAAAGCAATCATGAAAGGAAAATAGGGATATTAGTAAGGTAAACTTTGTATAATACACCAATTATATTAATAATTAGTAAACAAACACAATTACAAGTAACAAGTGGATTTTGATGACTTATCTAAGAATCTCAATTTACTGTTAAAATGTAGACCAACCTAAGCATGTGGCCATAAACATGAGAAATGTGACCAATGCTTAGAATACAATATAAATGCATCTATAATATAAGCCTGGGAATTTCACCTACAATTTCTTTATAGCTTATGGAAACATAACCAAGTACCTATCTTCCCTAATAAAAACAGAAGCATTAACTTTAATATATTATGATAACTACTGCTATTGTAACTCAGCATTTATCATTGTTAGGTTCTATACATAGAAAAATAACCAGGATCACAATTAAGCATTCTAACATAATTCCAGCATTTTAGAGCAAGGCAAGTAAAATATTATTTAGCTTCTTGCTCTATGTGAAACATATCTGTAGTTGAATATCATAATATTCAGCCCATTGCCATCTAATTCTAATTCTAATTCTGCCATGTGACTTTCTGAAAATACAAAAGCACTGATTACATTTTCATCTAAGTGAAACTCAGGTTTCTAGCATTTTAAGCTGTCTTTCACAGCTTTCCAAGAACTAGAAAGAACTCTGGAGATGATGCATAATCTACCTTGTTTCTGGAATGGATTTGAAGGAAGGTATGTTGAGGACCATGTCCACCACCTATCCTTTCATAAAACTTCCCTTTCTGCAGAAAGCCCAGGAGACCAGGTGCTGCTTATGTACCACTCAGTTCAACCACTTACTTTTTTTCTTACCAATCATTGTATATATCTTATTTTTAAAAGACTATTTAAACCTTTTCTTAATTAGTGACTTCAGAGAAGCTGGTGAGAGAAAAAGTTTGCAGTCAATTAAAAGTTTATAGACTGAGAGTAGTAGATAAGGAAATTTTCCTACTATAGCAATAATACCTTAAATAACACATGTGCTAACATTTCTTAGGTCCAAAGCTCCTAAAACAATACTTACCTACTTTTTAAGCATTTAATAATGATTCATAAGAGAGTTAAGGCAACTGTCCATGGATCCTTATCACCGGAAACCCCAGTAGTGCTTACCTGCTGGTGGCTTTATGAAAGGCGGTGGAATTAAAGGTACAATAATGGGCACATTGCCATGATCCTTTGACCCTGCAGGTGAGTCACTGAGTCCATTTCCAGTGGCAAGCCCTGAATAGCCTGTGCTTATATTGTATGGTGAAATAACACTGTCCTCGGGTAATTTTGGTTTTGGCAAAGAATTTTCTGTAAAAGAAGAGAAATATACTCAATAACAAAAGAACTTATTCAGTAGACGTAAAACTTTCTTTACCTAAAAGAAGCATGTAATGAAACAAATTTTCCCTTACAAACCTTAAACAATTTACCAGAATTTCACAGTCCCTCCTGGAGCTTTTTGATCTAGCTACCATAAATTTCCAATCAACTCCTTTAAATTTGCTACACTATGATAGCTAATATCCCAGTTGAATCATGGTGATGAATTTTAGCACTTTAAATTCCCATAGAAAATTGAGAGGCAATTAACCTTTTCCATGTACAGAGTGATATATGGCAAGCATTGCTCTCTGGTTACCAAGAGGAATACCTAAAGCCTTCACCCCAGCATTGTAACTAAGTATGTCTCACTGTACTATAAACAATAACCATAACATGCTCAGATTATAAGTGAGAAAGAAGCAGATGATTCAGAAGAAAACTGCTGTCTGTTGAATCAGGTATTGATGATATCCATTAAAAATTAACAAAAATGAAAATAAAACTTACAAAGTTGGTGTATTTTCTGTATGAAAATCATTTTTTAAAAGCCTCAACCATGGAAAACAACTTTTTCTCTATAATAGGATACCCTGGCGCACTCTCCTTCCATGATCCCCAGAGGCAAAGATTATTGCCTAGGCCAAGTATTATATGAGCTATTAGTTTATAGAATATAACTTTATGACTTGCATTTTTATTTACAGTGAAACTGATGATACTATCTTTCTAACACAATGTACGATTTCATTGCAAGCTTAACATAAAATTTGTCACATACATTCAATTCCACACGCCTGTAGGACAGCTCATTTACATTTCACAGCTTGGCATAAGAAAAAGCACTGTCTTAAAGACTGAAAATAAAATGCTTGAACAGGTAGTTTATGCCAACAGATTTTGAGTGCAACACAAATGTTGATCAAATTGCCAGGGATGAACAATTCATTTTACCCACTTTTATTGAAATTATTAAAATTACGTAAATAAATTGCTCCTTCACATGTTCCTCCTCTTTTTCTTTTACAAACAAGTTACTGTTCCAAATTTAGTTTCATGAATTTAGTACTCACACAGGCTTCTCCCTCACATACATAGCCCTCCTGCCCACTGGTAGAATTAGTGTAAATTCTGCTTGGCAAATCCTCTGTAATTTCTACTCTTTAGTTGGGCTTTATGAAAATTCTTACAGAATAATATAGGACGTAACCATCTACTATGCTCTTACTACTTTTCTAACCCTATTCAAAAGTCTGGGGCAGAGGAAAAGAGAAAATTTCAAACACAAAATGGAAACAGGGGCTCCTTTTAGAATCTCCTCCCATAAAAAAGGAAAGGGTATTCCTAACCAACAGTGACTCCCTCTTGCAGTCTGAAAATGTAAACTTAACATTGCATTTAACAGAAAGTCCCAATCCCTGACAACTGATGATATATCAAAGGGATCAGAAAACTAGAAGTTGGGAAACACTGTCTCTTTCTATGAATTTATAGGCAGGACTATGGCACTTAAGTTCCTGAGTCCTTGTTGGGAAAGAGATTAAGCTGTGTCTATTTTTGCTTTATGTTATGCTCTTATATTCTGTAGATTTGTGTTTTATAGGCAAGTGCTACTGAGGATATACATTTAAATCAACCATGGGCAGAAATCAACAAAAATGAGTCCCAATGCAACTCAGTTCTGGCAGGTTGAGATAGTTAATCCTTTTTTGCATGAACAAAAGGACATTAAATGTCATTACCTTTGAGAACAGAGATGTGCTGCCGGCTTTCCCCATCTGTAGGGTAGCTCCTGAATTCAATATCTTCGCCATCTTTTAATTCAACCTTATCATAACCATACCAGCCAAGGAGCTCATTCATGGTGTTTTCAGCAAAGTTCTGAAAAAGAAGCATAAGCTCCTACTTATTTCTATAATCAATAACTATTCGTAAAGAAAGCATAAATTGAATTGTTTGCCCAACCCCATTTAATGCCAGCCCTGCCCATTTCCCCTAGAGTGGTGTTCATTTTTCAAATCACGTTCAAAAATTGTAATGCATTTAAATCACAGAATGACGCATCCAATTATGACCAGCCTTCACACATTTGCAATTTAAAGATAATAAGAAAAAAAGGTATTTGTCAGTTTTCCCTATGAATAGGAAGTCCTATTTTAACATATTCTTCTACAAAGCCTGTATCTCACAGTAATACAAAAATATTGAGAGGTAAAGCACAAAAAATAGCTAACAAAAGATTTCAAAAATGAAAACAATCAACCTTTCTGCAATTCTGAATAATTTAAATTAGAATTGCTTTCTGACTAAGGTATTGTTTCTTAACATTTATCTCAGATAAAGCAAAATCTCAACAAAGAAATTATTGCTCAGTTGTCAACCACTCACCATACAGAAAGCTGAATAGATTACAAGGGTCTCCCTTTTTAATTTTTCCCTTTGCAAGAGTATCTTTTAAGTCTATGCATAATTTTCTTTATATATTTTATTAGTGACAAATTCGTTCTCCATGAATTCAAAGGTCACTATGATTGTCTTCTCATAAGTGACACAAATGTACCAAACAATATTAAGGTTACTAGCCAGCATAAATTTTGGATAATATGTAAACTATTTTATGAACTATAAATCAATATACAAATGTAAGGTATTATTAGTGTCATTATACATATCAAAGTTTGGAAATAATGGGTATGGTTGGACAGATTTAATACCTTACATCAAGTACTATTTTATCAACTTATCATTGCTGGATCTGAAAATGAGATGTAACACTATGTGTGTTAATGACCTAATGTTTGGATGTGCTTTAAATGCTTATCTGGCAGGGCACCCTGAACCTCCTAAACTGAGCTAGAAAGAAAGCCTACATATCCTAACCTCTATGGTTCAAACAATTTTTTTGTTATTATTCTCCTTAGAAGCTGTCATTTCTGAATTACACTGGGATGTATAATTTATTCACCTGAAACAAAGCACAAAGCTAAGCCAAAGTGTGCACAGCCTGAATGCGTAAGTTCCATGTTTTCTTGGATTTCATGACTTTACATTTCAGCATGGGTTACATAAAAAATAAAAGATACTGCACTACTGACTCTATAAAAACAAACTCAGCATTTCTAACCACCCACAGGATGCTACATTTTTTACTTTAGTACCCACTTAAACTCTGAGCTCCAACAGGGTCAATCTGTGATGGTATAGTGCACCAGCAATTAAAAAAAAATCCAGCCAGACTGATTCAGTCTTACCATTCACAGGGCCAACAGTCAGCCATATCAAGCTTTAGTGAGGCATTTATTCTCTCTGATGGCTGATCGTGTCCACATTAAATAGACATTCTTCTCATGAATGCACAAAGATGATATGATCGATATGAATAATAAGATCAGCAACTTCAGGAAGAACAGTGAAGAGGACTCAGCTAAATGCTACTCTACTCAATCAAAAGGGATCCCTTTAATGAGACATCACTCTCCCCTAACACCTAATTTCTTTCACTGAGCAGAGTGCCTGACTGCAGAATGACAGTCCCTACACACAGGAATCAGGGTCCTCCATCAGTGGTCTGGCAGCAGAAATCTCCAAGGATGAAGCTTATACTTTGCATGGAAAAACCAATTTCCAACAGCATTAAAAGCCAAGTTCAAGCCATCTTATTGGTCTGTACGCCATTTGCCCCAGTCTCTAAGAGAACTGTGTTAACAAGACAGAAAATCTTTCACATAGTGATTCCTGACTACCATATCCAGTTTTGTACACCATTCCTATCAGGAACTCTTTTCTCCAGTTCTGTCTAATCTCTGAAGTCACACAAAAGCTACAGATACATAATTCATGCATCAACCTCCCAGTCAAGGATATAGATTAGTTTGTTTTAGTACAACTGCAAATCCATTCAGGCTTTCACAACCAATCTTTGGGATGGAATCACATACCTGGATAAAAGCAGAAACCTCAACTGGATTATTAACACCAAATTCTTATTATTTAGGCATCTTAAGTACATCAGTTTAGTTTATGATTTCCACTGTAAACTCAGAGGCTTCATGGAGCAATCAATATGAACTTGATCTATTCTATGATTTTTGAGTTATAATAAATGTCAGGGAAAATAAACTCTAAAACATTCTCTTTCTTGTCATTGAAAATAAAAATAAACACTTTAATGTTTTCCTATATGATTGCAAAAACAGAAAACAAAGGGCTTATAAAAGCTCAGGCCATAAGTCTCCAACCCTTCACAAAAGGTTCATGAAAGAAAAAATGAACACCAAAGTTTCTTATAATACAGCTAGAAGAAACAGACTAGCACCTCTGTTGTACACAATATTTATCAAGAAACCAAAGAACTCCAAGGAGTAACTAATTTTTAAAATTTCTAGGTAGAGTTTGATGATAAATAACATATGGGCTTATTATAGTGCTAAATGAAAGGAAATGAAATCGATTTTTCCAGTTAACATCCAACAATATAACATATTCCAGGAGGAATGAATTTAGTGTTTATGGCCCATAAGCCTTTTTAAATCTTTCTGGTAGAGAATTCCAACAATTATTTTCTTCAGTTCTTTTTTATATCCTTTAAGAAAGAATTTTCTATTTTAAAAAGCTACTGCTAGATCCAGGCGTGGTGGCACACACCTGTAATCCCAACACTCGAAAGACTGAGGCAGGAGGAATGCTGCGAGTTTGAGGCCAGCCTGAGCTACAAAGTGAGTTCAAGACCAGCCTGAACTATATAGTGAAACCCTGTCTCAGAAAGACCAAAAAAAAAAAAAAAAAAAATTACTCCTTTCCTTAGTTAAATTTCTCTTTGTGAAAAAAGATAAGTACAGGTAATAAGAGTTAAAATGAAGACAGATTTTTAAGGTAAGGATCTTCACTAAGTTAAGCTCCTATACTAAGGAAAATTGTGAAATTTGTTTCCCCCCAAAAAAACTTTATCTAACATTTCTCCTGGAGATTTAAGACAGGAAATGCAAAGTAAAATGCTCTTAATAGTTTCTCCCAGCTTTAGGATTCTGTGGAATCAAATAACTTCTACTTATATGAAAAATAAAATACCTTTTGCAAAGAAATTACATAATTATAGAGATTGCACATCATGCATTTTACTGAGCAGTCATTCTTTCAAATATTTTATCACTACTCCCATAAACCAGTAAAATGTGCCAGAAACTTCAATGTTTTGGCACCCAAATTACATTGTGCAGACTGCCTCTTGCCCTTGGAAGTGACACAAAAATCCTCTCTCATACCATGTGGTCCAATTTAGGTTTGGAAAATAGGTCACTAAAACTATAGTGATAATGTCTAACACTCTGAGAGCACTTTGCAATTTTTCCACACCCTTTACTTCTCTTATTCCTTCCAGTAACTCTATATATTAGGTATTTTGTTTCCACAATAAACTTTTGGTGAACCTATGTGGCATCCTCATTTTATAATAAAAAATTAGAATATCATGAAGGTAAAAAAACAGGTATCCTAGGAAGTCAAAACTAAAATAAATACTGATTCTTAGTCCAGGCTTCTATCTACTATAAATTATGTACAGTCCAACATGCCAGCAATTCCAAAGACATTACATCCCTGAACCAATCAAAAGTTGCAAAATTGTATCACTGAATGTCAATGTCATATGTGAAGAGTTTGCCACCCAGGGCATGTCCACCAATGTTGAAACTTCATCTGATTTCAGATTTGACCAATGGTTCTATTCTCCTCAATTACTTGTATTGGAGAAGGGATACTTAAAAATTCTACTAAAATTGAACCTTCTCATCTTACAACTTTTCACATCACATCTGATCTCTTTGTAGTTCCAATATTTAATTCTCCTACCTTTTCCTCACCTTCCCAATTTCCCTCTCTCACCTCCAAGGCTCCCAAGGAAAGCATTTAGTCTGAAAGCCTGCTCCCTTCTGAGAACTAAAAAAATAAATAAATCAAAGGGTCACAGAAAGATAATGTGTAAAGGAAATTCTGCTATTTCTTCACTCTTCCTGACTTCTTTCTATATCAGAAAAACTTTTGTTAGATCTGAATTCCTAGGACACTCAGTAGACATCCTCCTTATTCTACTAGAACTACTACATAAATGTCAAAGTTCAATCTCAATGATTTTTAATTAAACATTTTACCAGGTAAAGAATAGTTGATTTCAAGGCACTTTGTTTTTGTTTTTTTTGTTGTTGTTGTTGTTTTTTTTTTTTTTGCGGTACTGGGGATCGAACTCAGGACCCTGCGCTTGCTAGGCAAGCGCTTATTCCACTGAGCTATATCTCCAGCCCTTCAAGGCACTTTGAAAATAGCATTAAAAATTCTAAAAATATTTCTACAACATAAGTATTCAAACTCTTCAAAAAGGACTGATGATTTTATTTATTTTGGAAACACCAAATTTTAAAACACAGGTAGGTACAACTGATTTTTTTTTCATACTAAGACTTGGAACTGAATGTCAGTATGTTTTCAAATCAGCATCTTACCCAAGATAGCAGGAAGTATTGAAGGAGCTTCCAACCATTTACCCAAATGAGGGACAATCTTGGCCTCCCTCTCCAGAAACACAATTCTATTTTCATTCCAAGTCTCAGTTCTAGTAAAATATTTCATCTATCCCAAATATCTCTAAATTCCTTCAAGGTGGAAAGCTCTTACTTCATCTTAGGCCTCCCCAGCACAATGTTTGACACTTACACTCAATAAAAGTGCTAATTCATTTGGATACATTCAGAAATATTTTTAAAGTTATAAATAAAGAGAAATGATCAAAATTCAGGAAAATATGATTCTAACAATAAGCATGGAAAGCTTTAAAAATTGTAATATGTAGTATTAGTGAGCACTCTCATATTGGCAGGAACTTAACACTGACATAACTTTTAGAAATGGTATATTTGACTTTCTACATTAAAAGGCTTAAAAATTTGCATACCATTTGACTCAACGATTTTATTTCTAGGCTTTCTGGAATTGTTCTAAGGCAATAGGTATAGAAATACACACATTCAGGAATATTTATCTCCATGCCAAACAACAGTAACTTGGTTAAACAAATCATAGCTTGGTTATATAATGGAATACTATTTCACCACTAAAACATACACTATAAATTTTTAGTGCCATGAAAAGCTATTAGCAATATATTGAGTTTTAAAAGGAAATTTAGTACACCATGAGATCATTTTTGTTCTTTAAAAAACTTTGTATCAGACACAGAAAAGGGCATGAAAAGACATACTTCAAAATGTTGACAGTAATTGTGTCTGGGTGGGAAAATTATAGGCTTTGTTTTTCTTTTTATTTCTATTGCTTGTTCCACTATTTCTGTAATGTCTGTATTATTTTTGTAAAAATAAAAAACTAGTTTTAATTAAAAAATTAACACACAATCTCACTCTAGATAACTATAGCAGTCACATTCACAGCCCTAATGAAAATAAAAGGAGTCTGTCAGTTACACTACTTAACTTCAAAACATTCTGACATGCATTATCCAAAAAGTGGAGCATGTAAGAAATAATGTAAAAGGAAAGGGAAACTCCCAGTCCTGAGCAATTTACAAGGCAGCAGGGAAAACACTAGTATCTCTGCTAGTTAAAGTGATGAATGATAGAATGATGGCTACTTTGGGCAAGTATTTTCTCTCCTTTGCCATCTCTACATGTTCTGAGTGACTTCTGAGATAAAGAAGCATGATTGGACTCACTAATAAAGATAAAGAAAAGGAATCTGCAGAAGATGGACACAGCCTTGTTCAAGTCCCAAAGTAAAAACTGAAGTTGATTAGAAGTCAGTTTCTAGCTGTGTCCACAGGCCTGGCTCAGGGCTGTCTAAACTGTCTCCTTTAACACAGATCCAGTGGACCAGTTGCACTTTATGGTCATGCCAAGAAAAAGGTCATGAAGTAAAATTTAAATTGTGCAAAAAGAAATATTTGAAGAACCCTTTATAGATTACAAAGTACCTCCATACTCATGATCCCCCTGGATCAGACAGTATAGTAAGGATAAGCCACTCCCCACAGATGATCCATTAGAAAATCATCCACATGCATGAAATAGTAACAGTGGCCAGGTTCACACTCTTCATGCAGACTTGTTCATTGAGCCCTGATGTTTTTACCTGAACAACAGCTTTCTAGCTTGAAACCCTTTTAGGATGATTACTGAGCTCCATTTTGGTTCATTCTGCAGCACTGTTGTCAGCTGCAACACAATGACTTTAATGCAGTATTAAGCACAGAAAATATAACATAATATAATTATTCTCTTATTGATATATTCAAAACTGGATGCTTATGTAATTAGCATATGAAACCAGAATCATATGCTACCATATATAAAATCTATGGCATTTTATGTCTTACTGTGATATCAGCAATCATGTACTCACATTTTAATCTGCTTCCAAGACATCAACTGTCCTAAAAGAGTCAAACGAATGCTGTAGAACTGAAGATACTGGCCTTCAGCTAACACTGTGGCAGGCATGGCAGGTGTACAGCTGTGTGCAGCTGTGTCCTATCACAGCTGCAAAACTGCCCCCCCAAATTACCAAGACTGTTACAGTGTTTGTGCCTTAAAGCAGAACAGAGTTCCACAGACCTTTGGCTGTGTGAGAGATATTAACACCCATCAATCTACAGCTTCTATAATATACATTCAGCAAATCTCACTCACCACATGCTTTCATGTCTGTTTAGATGTTTCAGTTGGAATTACTGAAAACAAAGTGCTCTATTTTTTCTCCTTCAACCCTGCAATATCCCTTCCCTTTCAGGAAAATATTCAATATTCTTATTAACTTGAAAGTGTGAATGTGGCTGAATTCCTAGTGCACAAGAGGAAGTTCTAGACTTCAGGGATTTTTATGATCCTCCTTCTACTACTTCTAATATTTCAGGGATGAATAAAGAGTAAGTAAAAGGGATATTTCTTTAGAAGATATAAAGAGCTTGGTCACCCTAATGAGACATTATCCCTGGGACTCTTCTTTTCAGAGAGTCACTTACACTCATCAATGTTTGCCCTTTCTTAGGCCCTGTTTTTTAACTTCTTTTAAAAACTGTGTTACTTCTTGTTTCTCTAAGTCTGTCTTTCACACAGTGAGAGCAGGGCTTGGCTTCTCAGAGCAGTGCTTGGCAAGCACAGAGGCAGGAAACGCAGAAGGGAATGAGTCTGTCAGACTCATTTTCTTCTAGTTCAAATGTTTATTTCAGATTTGGGAGGAAGTGGAGTGGTTCCTTTCCATTTCCTCGTCTCTGGAACCTGTGAGTTGTAGAGGGCTTGGAGAATGATCCTCCACTGCACACCACACTCAGCAGCTCACAGATGGAGCAAGAGACTCCTCTCAGAGCCCACCTACCCCCATTTAATACAGCAAAATCCACAACCATCCAAGCCCTCTCAGGACCCTCTTTTCTAGGTCCAGCCTGGAGCCCTGCACAAGACAACTGAAAATAATCCCATACCTGCTCCAAAGAGGGTTATGTCCCAACTGACATTAGTCCCTAGCCCTGCCACATTGCACACCTGAGGCTATTTGCTTAGCAAGGAAGACATAATTTGAGAATGCCTTGGGGGAATCTGGTCCCAAGCTCACTTTCTACGTTCCTGAGACATTGCATTTGACACCAGAATGGCATTTCGGCAGCAAAACTCAAAATATTTCCATATATTAATGAGCTAATTTCAACCTCATACATACTGATTTTCCAATCCATACTCTGATTTTTCAGTGTCTTTTAAACATCAAGCTATTTATCTCACTGGGCTCTGCAACTTGCTTTATTGTGTATGCAACTGACATAGGTCATTTTTAATGCCAAACGGAGACCATCAGAAATCAAACTGGAAAATCCTGTGGTAAGTTTCCTACTAAACTCTAACAGATGTGCCTCCCTCAAACTGTAGGCATCAGAACTGAGCATAATTTTAGGTACAAATTACTGATTGAGAATATTTATAGGCAGAAACTTTCTTCAGCAAAGGTGAGACCCTGTGACATTTAACAGAGATTATCCTGTAGTTTAGCAATTGATAAAGAAGCCAAACATTGTAAGTACATTAATTATGGTTTATTTAGGAAAATTTCCAGGACAGAGTGCTTTGTCAAACAGTTTTAAAAGATAAAAATCTAACTCATTCTCTCTATTCGTAGTTTAGATTTTTTGAGTTCTCTTATTGTTTAGTAGCTGTTGATCACAGTTCATTAAAATCCATGTGCACAAGATAAATGTCCTTAAGCATAGCAATATTTACACTTACACATATAATTATACTCACACATTCACTAGTACAAGCTAGTTTTTATACCTGCCATGTTCTGGAACCTGAAACCAATTAACCCTTCCATATGTGGGAATTCCCTCCTGACATCCATTTATTATGACACACATGAGCTAACAGTGTATCAGAGACATATTACATTAGACACGATCCCAATATTCACTTCAGAAACCAAAAGTCGGCAAAATATAAATTGCATTGCCATCTGATTTTTCATATCTTCTCTACTAACCACTAATTAAATAAGCATACTCACAGCAAAATAGCTGGTTATTTTTAAACCAAGAAAAGTCAGAGCGAAAGAAGATAAAGAAACATCATAAAGGTCATAATAAAGCAAATATTTCTACTTGAAGATATTTTCACTGAAGTACATCATAAGCATGCTATGCCAAGTCATGTATTTTTCACACGCTAGATTATATTGTATCAAATTTAAGTTTGTTACAACTGCCATGTACATTAGACCAGTGATAACGAAAATGTAACTCAATATCTGATCTAGTGAAACAGCAACCGACATTAGCTCCCAGCCACATGAAGACAATCTCCAGTGCCACTGCTGGTGTCCGTTAAATCTCAGCCAGTTTGTCTTCTCTGGCCATTTTTAAATAAATATGTGACTATCTCAATTAGGAAAGCTTGAAGGAAGTCTCTGAGATGAGGCGATTTTGTTGCTCATTCTCAGTACCCCCTATTTGCTGTACTTAAAATAGACACTTGTACCAATGTCCTTTAGAAGGAGAAAAAAATCACATACACACCAGTCCCTTTTCTTTCAGCTCACAGAGAAGCAACTTGATCTAGCCAGTGTTGAAACCTGAGTAGGTCACTGTATACCACGATAAAATTCCCTAAGCCGTGGGCCAAACCTCCCTAAGGGGGGCCTCCTCCCGATCCTCCACTTCCCAGGCTGACTTTCCCATTGCTCTCTCCTCTTTCCCCCTTTCATTTCCCCTACCTTCAAGCCTTGATATGTGATCTGAGGTGGGGGCTCAGGTTTCCGTTTTTACAGCTTAGGCCGAGCTAGCTGTATACATTCCTTTCTTTCTGCCGGGCAGTGATTACTTACCAGGGCTTAGTTTACACTGGTCCAGATGAAAGCCGTTCAGAAGGCAAACACAGCCAGGCAGCTCCAGCGGCACCGATATGAAGCTGCACAAGGCCACATTGTGTTCTCAGTGACATTTTGTTGCACACATTTTTATACAGGGCAACCAACTTGTTATGTTACTCTACACTTCACATTCTGGAGAGCTGGAGGGATAATAGTGCCATGAGGTTTGGGGAGGGGTTCTGTTGCTGTAGTTATTCATATTAAGAGCAGAAAATATTAATGAGATCAAAATAAACCTTTGCCTTTGAGAAACCGCTTTTTAAATATGAATTCTTGGTGCTATTATATTACAGGAATGCCTACCAAACAATTCCACTAGACATGCTGGCTTGTTGTGCATGGACATGACTGAAAAATCTGGCCAGCGGTCTCTCACATTGTTCCAAACCAGAGAGAAAATACCAATCCTACAGGCAATCCAATTATTTGCTGTGCAAAACTTCTCATTTAATGCTACTCTGAGCTGAACTGATGAAGATTAAAACTTCAAATAGTAGATGGTGATTTGGAAGAAAGAACACTTTAAAGAGGACATTCTGTACAGCAAGGTTAATTCCATACTTAGTCCTGCACATTGGCTAAAAATTGTGTAATTTTTCCCCTTCAGACAATGTTGTTTTTGTTTCTTCTTCACCAGTTCAGACAAACATCTGTTATACTGTAGAAGGACAACTATCTCCCAAACCACGGAGTGTGCCTGCAGCCAAAGTCAACAACACGAGCCCCAAGCATCGAGCACAGTCAGCCTTTATATCCAGCCGGGATAACATTTCACATGTTTTGATTAAAATTAGCTAATTTGTAATTCTAGAACCTATGAAACTTAAAAGCTGCTATCCATATAGATCACATTAGACAGCGTTTTAAAGGGCCAGAACATGCTGGGATTTCCTAGGGGCGTTTACCTCTGTCTTCTTCCCCAGTCCCAATTTAAAACGAAATGGAAAAGTAATCTGGAAACGAAGGATAGGAAAGATGGGCAAGTGAGAAGAAACACTGGCTATTATAGATTAAATCCCAACCTGATAAAAAGAAAACAACTTCTGTTGGTCTATCTCCTTTCTTTCTTTTCTTTTCTTTTCTTTTCTTTTCTTTTCTTTTCTTTTCCTTTCTTTTCTTTTCCTATCACTGCAATCAATGGTGGTCCATTACAAGGAATGGCACTGATTTCCAAGGCAAATCTTCCTTATTTCTTCTTTGGATTGATACTGCATTTTCATGCTTACAGGAACAAAGTGCTTCATCCCAAAATATAACCCTAATCCCCAAATTCAGAATACTACTGACATTTCCGGGAAGAAGAAAAAGCTACACATTTGCACCCAACGCATACACACATAAGATGTATGTGCGTGTACCCGCTTCCAAGCATGGGCTTCACGCAAGGCACTCTCATTGAACATATTTGCTCTAATAAAAAATAAGACTTCAAAAAGCAATAAATGCGACTTAGTTGTATATCATTTTACTCGGTTTGTCTTTTAAATATAAACCTAACCAAATCTGACAAAGTGTCCCGAAGGATTCTATGCAGAAGATTACAAAATGCAAACTTAGTACTTTTTTGGTAACTCACAGTAAGAAAAAGCTGGGAATAAAAATAATTTTTTAAAAAATCGAGAGAGAATCAACACAAAATCCCTAGCTCGGGGAGGAAAAAACAACTCCGTAGAAAAGAAGGGAGTGCGACGCAAAGGGGGCTCTGAAACCGAACTACGTTCTTATGCAACAGCTTCTACTCGAACAGCTGGAGCGCGCGGCGCTGCGCTCGCCACCTCTGGAGCACCGCTGGCTTGGCGGGGAGCCCGGCCACGCCGAGGTCTCGGGCTGGCCTTTCCGAACAATGGGCAGGCACCCTGCGAAGGCCGCCTCGCGGACAGCTATCCTTCGCCAGGGCTGGCCGGGGTCTGCTCCCTGGGAGGTGAGCCACGAAGGGGCGCGCGGGCAGGCGGAGGCAGCGATGGAGAGGAGCGGGCGGGGGTGGGCGAGGCGAGTCGGCGGGCAGGACGTTGCCCAGCACCGCGCCGCTCCGGCCGCAGCTCGGCGGGCACTGACAGCCGCTAGGCGCTCACAGCTGGGGACTTGGGGCGAAGCGGGATCACCCGGCGGGGGGATGAACTGCGGGGAGGGTGGGATCCAGCTCTCCAGAGATGCCTCGGGCGGGAGGCTCTTAACTTTGGAGGGATCCGAAGGACGATTCCCCAAGAAGGGAGAAAAACTACCCTCCCATGAGAAAGCCTCCTCGCCAGGCCACCTGGGCCCTGGCACCCTCCCCCTGAAACGCATCTGTGCCAACCCAGGGTGTGCAAGGTAAAACAGTACGTGGTTCCCCCACCCCCATCAAATCGGGGGTTGGCAAATTTCGGGGATGCAGCCCGCGAGTTGGCCCCTACTTTGCACCTGGAAGAGGAGCTGAGCTGTTAAGGGCATCCTAAGAAACTGACAAGCGCGCCCCTGTGCCCCCAAGGATCCGCACAACGGCCCGCAGGGAGCGGGCGCGAGGACGAGCTCCGCGCCCCCGGCCCCGGGGTCCAGAAATACCTTCATTTCCTCATTGATCTCCCTTTTCACGGGGTGAGCCGGTTTCCTGCTCCGTTTATTTTCCGGAGGTCTCCCTTCTTTCTCCATTTCTGCCATGTTTTTGTGTCTGGTTTCTGTGGAGACGAAATGGCTGCTGCCGCCGCCGGCGGTGGCGGTGGCGGCGGAGGTGGTGCTGATGGTGGCGAAGCTGGCGGAGGTAGCGGTGCTGCGGGCCGGGGCTGGGCGGGCGGGCGGGGGAGGCGGGCGCGGGGAGCGGGTCGCTTCTAGCGGCGGAGAGCGTCAGTGGCGGGGAGAGGGAACGGTAGCTCGGGGAGCCTCGGGGATGCCGCCGCCGCCTCGCCTGCTCCTGCTGCCGCCGCCGCCGTCGCCGCCAACGCCGCCGCTGCCGCCGCCGCTTCTGCCGCTCCCGCCGCCGCTTCTGCCGCTCCCGCCGCCGCCGCCGCCGCCGGGCTGCATCCTCGGGGCCCCACGGAGTCGTCAGCCATCTTCCGGCGCTCTGTCCGTCCGCATGGGCGAGGAGGACGAGGGCCGCGCGCGGAGAGAGCTGCTCTGGGCGTGCGTGCGCCGCTGTGTGTGTGTGTGTGCGCCCGGGAGAGCGCGCCGGCCCCTGCGCCCAGCGCCTCCGCGAGCCGAGCGGGGGCGGGCCGGCCGGGCGGGGGAGCGCGCGGGAGCGGCCGGAGGGGGCCGGCGCGCGGGGAGGCGGGGGCGGGACAGCCCCCCGCGCGCGAGCGGGCGTGGCTTCCCCGTCACTGTGTACGCGGATGCTGCGCGGCTCCGGGGTCTGCTCGCGGCCGCCTGTTCATCCGCGCCGGCCCCGGCGCTTACGCGGCGCCCCTCGCGGCCGCCCCCTCTGCTAGACGCTCCTCGCGCGCCCGCGCCCTCTCCAGTCCCGGCCCTTCTCCCGAACTCCGGAGTGTGGGCTCCGGTGGGTTTAGAGTTCGTTTTTGACCCCGTGCTATGAGCTGTTGAGGAAAAACTGAATGGGCGGCGGGTGAGAGGAGGAGTTGAGCGATGGAAGGGCGCGGGGACCTGAGGTCGCCACGCGAGAGGGCCTCTTGCCCCCCGGGGAAAGCAGACCGGGCCCACCGCCTCCGGATCACCTCGCCTGGGTCTAAGGGCGAGGAAACTACAGCCCGGACTCTCGCCCTTGCATGCCAGGATAGTGTCCCCTTCCAGGGGCCGCTGCAGGGAGCGTGGAGGCTGGATGGCCCTCGGAGAGGCGCCCGCCCGAGTCAGGCGGCCCCCAACGCAGTGCGCTCTCACTGCTCTAGTACAGAAGGTTTGCCCTTGGAAGAACCTCTTAGAAGTAGGGCGTCTGGGTCTGCAGCTCCCCATCGATAATCCATTCTCTCTGTTCTCATTCACACACTCTCTCTCTCTCTCTCTCTCTCTCTCTCTCTCTCTCTCTCTCTCACTCTCTCTCTCTCTCTCTCCATCCAGCTCGCTCCTCCTTCCTATTTCCTACCCGCTCCCCCCACCGCACACGCACGCTCTCACGCCCTGCTACAAAGTAACACCTTTACCCAGTGACCCGGCGCGCACCCCCTGGGTTTAACCCAAAAGGTTCAGTGGGTGCTGCTGGGGGAAAGGTCCCGCGTAGATCCTTCCTGGAGCTGGATGCCCTCGCCTGGCCCCGCGGGACCTTGTCTTCCCCGCGCGATCGCACTCTCTCCCCGCGACTTGCGCCCGCCCTCCGGAGCTTCGCACGTTTCACACACACCCCTTTTGGTCCCGTCGGTCCAGGCCTGGGACAAAGATCGGATGGCGTCTGTCTCTGTCTCTGGGTTAAGGCACTGGTATGAACTGTTTGCTGAGCCTTCCATGAGACTCGCAAAAGCTCCTACGTGCTGCAGGGGACACACTGACGTTCCTGGCCCAGCTTTCCCGCGCCACGACACTTTGTAATTACCTAACACAATATGACATGGGGGGGGTGGCCATTGTTCTACTGCTTGTTATGATGGAGTGTTCATTATGACAGTGGTGGAACTTAAAATTACACATTTTTAAGTACTTAAAAGATAGAATGAATTCGGTGTGGGGCTGAATAAGCGTTCCATTAAAATCACATTTCGGCCTGCCAAACGAGGCTCACTCTGGTTATAACATGCCTAATTCGCATTTTCGCACTGTTTTGCGTCTTAAACGTCAAATTAGAGATATTTGGGGGCATATCCAGGAGGGCCGGGCACCTCCTCGTTGTCTGTTTGGCGTTTTAGCATCATTGTGTTTGTAAACACCAAATTCCAAATATTTGGGAGTGTACCCAAGAAAACAACCTGATTTCTGCCGAGGGGCGGGCAGGGGGGAAGCAGCGCCTGGATCCGTGTGGCTCCCTAGATCCCAGGGAGGCCTGAGCCAACAGGACCAAGTGAGCTCCGTGCCTGCAAGGGGTCCGCGCGAAACACTTGTGCCCAGGAAAAGTTCAAATCCCTAGGAGGATTAGCAGGGACGAGGAAAAGTTGAGAGGAACATGAACCAGGTTTAAGGGACGACTGCTTTATGGTGTGGTGTTCTCGGCTGAGATTTTCCCAAGTGGCTTCTGGGAGCATTTCCAGGTACCCCCAGTTTGTGAGCACCAAGTCCTCTGACCCGGACTCACGGCCCGTAGTAGACGCGGGCAGACTACGGCGACCCTCAAAGTAAAAATTCGGAGCGGAGCCTAAAAGTGTTTGCAGGAACAGCCTTGCCCCGCACGCTGCCGCCCCTTCCCCGCGGTTAACTCGACAGCTGAAGCAGAAGGTGGGGGTTGTGGCGGAGAGTTCGCTCTAATGCTATTGCTGGAGGGACAGAGGAAGAGAGTCTTTGGGGGCTTTAATCTGAATTTCACCCAAAACATCTGATAAAATGTTGGAATTGGTCTTCTCTATTTTATCGTCTCGGTCTTTAATAAAGATAGTCATGAGAAACTTTTCTTTTTACTTTTGAATATTCAAAAACTGGACGCATTAGTTGTAAATTATACACAAAAAGGTTTATGTCTTCTGGAAACATATTTAAGTCCCCTCTGTTTCCTTTGGTGCCAGAGCCATTACAATCAATTCACTGTTGTTCAGCTGATATCAAATAACAAGTTATATACCCCAAGTCCTAAGATACAGTTTCATGAGTTAAGAATAAAGTAAACAGAAAAAGTGAGCTATAGTCCAGAGTTATATTTAGAGGCAGCTATATTTCCTTTAAAGAAAATGACTGAAGGAAACTGTTTGAACATTTAATGAAAATAACGATATTAATCAGCCACCTGTTCCTTTGCAGGCAAACTGACCTGAAAATGTTATATTAAAACCCCCAATTTGCATCTTAAATAACAATAAAAGCTCGTAAAGTATATATATGGAAAATTTTCAAAACTCAAGATTGTTACATGTTAATAATTCTAGGTTAAGACAATTATAGCAAGAGTTACTGCTTTAGGAATTTGGAATTTGAAGTGAAATAACATTCTCTGGACAACTACGTAATCTGTACCCAGGTAGGAGCAATACGTAAATATATCTCAGAAGAGCCAAGTTTCTGCTGCTGTGATTTACCATGGTGCTTCCCCATCTGGGTTAGTGTTCACTTTTGCCTTCTGTGTACTTGTGCCCTGCACCCATGTGCACGCACAACACACCCCCCAAAGCAAGACTCCAGACATCCAATCTCCTCAATTTCCCCTCCACTGTCTCTTCCAGTCCCCAAGAAGGGTATAGGACAGATCTTCCCTACATCCCTCAGGCACATTTCTGTGACTTCTTTCCACTCCAAGGCTGCTCTTGATGTTCAGCCTAGCCTAATTCACCTAAAAACATCTCAAAGAACAGACGGGAGGGCCTCAGGGGCAATCTGCTGTGGTCCTTCCACCTCTAAATCTGTTTCTTTGTCATCTTCAATAATACTGTATTTAACTCAGAGGACCAGTCTTAGTGCCTGGTGAGGAATTAATAAATAATTCTGACAGATTTGTATGCCTTAATTTTTAAAAAAGTTTAAAAATAGGTTTGGTTGTACGTTTATCTTGAAGAAATTCTGTAATCTAGCCAAAGACAGGGGTTAAAAATATGTGCAATAATTACTATACTGAACACATTGTAGGATTATCTCACAAATATTCACAAAACGCTGAGGCTGCTTCCACTACCCCCATTTCACAGATGAAGAAACTAAAGCTGACACAAACTACTAAGACCTGATGTAAAAAAAAAAAAAAATGGGGATTTGAATTCATAGTTTCTTGCCCAACTCCAGCTTTGGAGCTCTTAATGCTATGCTAATCTGCTTTCAAGAATTGCTCCAATGATCTGTATTTTATCTAATCTGAGGCCCATATTTTTAAAATTTTAACATCTTTGAGATTAAGATACATCTATACTGAATTCTTATAAAGTATTTCTCTTTTTTTCCCCAGTATTAGGGATTAAACCTAGAGCCTTGCACATGCTAGGCAAGCATTCTTGTGCTAAGCTCCATTCTGTGATTTTTAAATTTTATTTTGAGACAGAGTCTCACTAAACTGCCCAGACTGGCCTCAAATTCTCAATCCTCCTTTCTCAGCTTCTTGAATAGTTGGGATTACAGGCATACACCACTATGTCCAGCATAAATGATATCTTTTTTTCCTCAACGGCATATAAAAATAACAGCACACTTCACAATCAGTGGTATATTAGGTTTTTGCTGGTTTATGCTGCAGTAACAAGCCTTTGGAAAAATCTCAGAAACTTAAAACAACAAAGGTTTATATTTCTTGCTCAAGTCAGCTGAAGAACTATGTGACTTCCCAGAGAAAGTACTCCCTATATGATAATTTGGCCCTGCATTTTCGTACCAACATGTGCTTCCACAGTCACTATTCTAGAGGAAGATGGAGCCTGGGAGCCAGAGTCTCTCCAGCAATTGCATGTTCCATTGCTGTAGTACATGATGTATACCTCCAATCTATTGTCTAGAATTGGTCGTATGACCCGACCAATTCCTAGGGGAGCTAGAAAGTTTGATGCTTCCAAATTTCATGAAGGAGAAAACAACTAAAGATGAATATTTAATATCTGATAATTAGGATCCAATGACATAAATATTGGGAATCTAGTTTATTCAAAACCAGTCCACAGTAACTGGGCTGTGATTTGTTATATACTTTCGAAATTCATGCTCATGTTTAATTGCAAAGAACAAAATTCTAGAATGAATGTCAAAAAGAATAGAAACAGCAGAACCATCATGCAGGAGTTTCTACCAGGGGTCTATAGGTGAACCCTAAGGATTTGCTAACTCCCAAAGTTATATATAACATTTTCAATGCATATTTTTTCTGGGGAATGGGTATAGATTATCATCAGATTTTCACTTGGGTGGTCTGTTTTATTTCCCTCAAATGTTTGTTGAGGGATCAGGCACTGTTCTGGGTGATTGGGATCTAGTAGCACATATGAGAGCGAAGCTCCCAAATATAAGTAAGTGTATAGTCTGGAAAGTAAACAAACAAGTAACAAGATCTTCAATCCAGCCAGGTCATATAAAAGGACAGTGTGGTAGAGTGTAGGCCAGAATGGTCATAAAAGAACTCTAAGGAAAACTTTGATCTCAAATAGAAAAGAGGAGAAGGAACTAGTCATGCAGCCATCTTGAAATCCAAGAGAAAAGTGTTTCCATTAGAATTTTAAAGGACTGTGGACTGGGATGGGCTTAGCACATATGAGGACTTAAAAGGCATCTGATGAAGGTGATAGAAGAAGTAGTGAAAGAGAATGCAGATAGGAGACTCTGGGCCATGATGAAAGATCAGGATTTCATCTTAAGGCAATGAGGACAAAGGCACTGTAAAAAAATATTCTGCTGTGCATGGGAAGGTCCGAGTTTCTTTCTGGCTCCAGGCTTCATCTATGTGCATCGTCTGACTATCATACACTCCATCATTAAATGCCAGGTTTCCCCAAGATGAGCACAGCTTGAGTGGAGTCCCCTCCTCTCCTCCCTGCTCCAAGACCTGTTTCATCTCTTTTGCTATGCCAGGTAAACACTGGATCCTTCCCAGAACGAGGGAGAGGAGTGCTTTCCTTTCATCACTAGGATCCACGCAGCTCTCCAGCTATGTAGTAGCTGGAGACTCAGTTCTCTTTTGGGAGAATGAAGGACTTCATTCTTTATTAGGGAGGCCTTGAGCATGTCATTTTACCTTATTTTTCATTTCATTTGTGCAATGGGAATAGTTGTTTACCCTTTGGAATGTTGTTGTGATCACATAATATATATTACAGTGACCTGAAAATAAAACAGCACAGGTTTCTATATATGAAAGTGCATTATTTGTTCTTCTGAGGAGTATTATATACTTCTGAGGAGTATATAAACCCAGGCTTGGGTACATATATGTACCAATTTAAGGAAACCTGACACATGAGGAATAATTGCCTGCATTATAAAAATGTTCTTCACTTTAATGTTAACGTACAATACAGACCCTTTGAATAAATTAAAAATTTCAGTTTATAGGAATGAGTCTTTCACCTTAAACAATATTTCAGGACTGGGGATGTAGCCCAGTGGTAGAGTGCTTGCCTGACATGTGCAAGGCCTTGAGTTGAAGACCCAGCACCATATAAACACACACACAAACCTCCCACTTGTACCCACTGAGGTAAGCATACCAAGCACCTATGAATTTAAGGAAAAAGTCAACTCACATTGTAATTTTTACTTTTGTCCATCCAAGCCTAGCATTTATTTACTCCAAACATCTATGTGCTCAAAAAATACTAAGTTCGGCTATCAATGTGTATATTTGAATATGATAGCTTTGTGTGAATTAAGCCTGTGGGAATAAATGGAAGCCGCATAAATGAGACCAAGCTATTTACTTAGAGGGAGTCTACCCACCATCACTTGCATTTGGCAGAGATTCAAAGGCAAACACGGGAGTGGGAAAGCTTCCTAGTATTAAGAAAAAGCAAAAAGAAAAGTGAAAGGCTGCAGCCATGTTCTGATTGGAGGCTGTTAACCAGAAAAAGGGGAAGATTAACCAAATGGCCAGCTGAGCAGAAAGAAGCAGGGGATTCTACACGATTGCTTTGGGAAGAGTATTTGGCTTTCTCTGGTTGGGCCTGAGTTGGAAGGGAATTGGTGGCAAGGAACTAGAAAGCTGGCAGGTATTGAGCAAGTCCTAACCATCCTCATGACAGCAAGAGATGGTGGGTTGACTTCTCTGGCTTGTTGCTACAGGTTTGGCTCAGAGTTCTATTGTCCTGTGTGGTCTGGCCACTGTCCATTTGTATAGTCAGTCTCTCGAATCATTAACTAGAAAATAATCTATGTCCAACAATTAAGGAGGAACTAGATCAAGGTGTAAGGCATCTTCCATTTTGGTGAGATGATGCTTCAATATATTAAGGAGTATTTTTGTTTGTTTATGCCTGTTAATTCCTTTCTATCCAATATTCTTTTATTCAAATTAGATTTTGGCATCTATTGCATCAGGGTAAGGATATTATAAAAGAAATTTACAGAGAATGAGTTGCTCAGCTTTAAAATGGACTTGTAAAATCCAGGGCAGAAAAAATAGTTTGACAGAAAAGCTTTTTTTTTGAATATGAAAAGCCTAGATTTTGAGTATCAAGACCCAATAAAAGATCCAGATTATAAAGTTTATTCCATAAAATGTAGATTTGGGAAAAGAAATGATAAGTCCAAAGGGCGTTTTCTCAATCCAGAGAGCAATCACAAGTCTATGGCATAGGTAGACAAAGCACCTTAGACGCTGAAAGAACCCCTCCATATATTCCCAACCAGGTCACTGTGGAGGGGGTTTTGGGGGAGACAACTGGAACACATGCTAGGTTTAAGGGAGTGTGAAGACAGAGGACAGAGAGAAGGGGTGACTCATACCATCATTTTAAGATGGAACCCAGAGCAGCAGCAAGCCTTTTACACTATACCAATCCAACAGGGCACAAATACACACATGGGGCAGGCATAGTGGCAGAAGGTCTTGGTGTGGCTATAAGTACTCTCCACCCACCATAATGTGTGCATTTCCTATGTGACTGGGAGTGGGACAGAGGGCTCTGAGCACCTGCAGACTTGGACCAGACCTGCACCCAAACCTTCCATAACCAACTGCCTGAGGACTTCCATCTCAGAGGATGCTCGCTAAAGTGACGACACAGCTAGGAGGTGAATGCCATCCACCCTCTGCCACCTATGTAGATGCCAGCCCTCTGAGGGAAGCATAAGGAATGGGCAGAAGAGACGTCCAAATCAACTGAGGTTGTCTGAAGCTTTCATTTTTGCCTCCTCATATGGTAATTCTGTGAAATAGAGATTGAGCTCGGTCATAAAAAAATAAAGTTTACATTTAGCAAATGCTTGAGGTTTTTACATTACAGCTGATAGCTCACATACATATTTACCAATGACTCAAATTTGCTTTTTAAAAATGGAGTTTTCAGTCTCTTTAAGTAAACTTGGGGGCATTATCTGCTTACTTATTTACTATACGAGTAATATTGGTCAAACAAAAATACTTTATGGCTCCAGAGAAATATCATATGAAGACCAGTTTCAATACAGAATATTTTTATTTAATATTGAGTAATATAAACCTTCACTTAGTATCTGAGTTATCTTGAATTGCCTTCTTGAATGATATCCATTGAGGAAATTAAAACCTTTCTCTTTATTTGATTTTTACAAACATGAATGTAGACTTACAAAAGTATCAGTTCATTTAGCTATATTAATCAAATACTATATTAAGCCTCTGATAATCTTGTGTTGAAGAATACCATCAATAATCAGGTGTTGAATCCTTTGTAGGCCCAAGAATTTTATATACATTATGTTATTTATTTCCTACAACCATCCTTGAGAATGTTATTGTCCCAATTTTATGGCTTAGGAAAGCCAAGCTGACCATAGGGTCCAACAAGGAAGCAACAGATTTAGACAAAAAGGCCCAGTTTTCCAATTCTGCAACCAGTGAGACAGGCTTTGGCCTCTGCTACATTGCTGCATCTCTCTGCTCAGCCCTTTTAACACTTCTGGGGGGAAACTGAACATGCAGAGATGGTAAATAATTATAATTTCTTCTTTATTCTGATTTCCACATGGCTGTTAGGGAAATTAAAACAGCCATAACAAAATACTCAACCTTTTAAAAGTAACATACTGCATTTTAATATTCTCTAGCCAAATATGGTATTCAATAAATGGTTACAGAGGATTGATATCTATGTTTTGACCTACCTCCTTTGAGAAACATTACACGTAGTAAAAAACATTTTTCTATCACAGAAAATTTGTCTCTAATGTGCTGTTGGGCTATAAGTTGTCTCTTTATTACATCCCAGAGGGAGGAAGTTGAGTGGAAAAGATTCGGCAGCTTAACTATGAGAGGACATTATACATTTCAGGAGAAAAAAAAAATCCATCAAAAGCTAAGCTCATAAATTAAGGACTCTGTAATAAGTCCTGGGATGTAAACTGTACATTTGTTTTTTTTAAAGTGCACAAATGTTGCTAAATCTGTATACCAGATGTGGAAGATGGACTCTTGCTTCAACAGATTTTGTCCTTCCACCTGTAATTGATCTCCTTTTGAAGGCCTGGTTGTGGGCCGAGCTGGTAGGATGGCCAGAAGAAATCGTGATAGTGACCCAGGTTGCACTCCTGAAGAAGCTCCCAGAATACACAGAATGGGAGGGCATTGAAGTCCCGAACTGGGTGAAAAAGCAAAGCAAAACAAAAACTTAGCTTGGCCGTGGGTGGAATATGCAGTACAACACTGAACACAGAAAATGCACTGGGGTTCTCTTTCCATGTGGTGGAATTTGGTGGCCTGAACACATGCACAGTTACAAAGAATTTTAGTAATAACAAAAAATACTATTTATGAAATGCTTCTTTATGCATCAGGGACTGTGCTAATTATAAAGATGACTTTATTCCATCCTCACACAGCTCTGTGACACAGCCATGGGTTATGGTCCTGTTTTACACACGAGCAAATGGAGGGTTAAGAAGATTATTCCTTTGCTCAAGGCTATGCACCTAATAAGTGGCCCAACCACCTGACTCCAGACTCCATAGGTCTTGCTGTTTCTATGCAGCACTGATGGTTACCTGTTAGGATTCTTGCTTAATAATAATATAGACTAATGAATTCTATCTAAAACAAAATAAAACAAAACACTAGAAGGATCCCACTAATGGATATAAAGCTAAAGGAACTGAAGTCAGTATGATGAGAAGACATCTACACTCTCATGTTTACTGCGGCAACATTCATAATGACCAAGATATGGAATCAATCTAGGTGTCCACCTACTGATGAATGAATACATGAAATGTGGTATAGTTTATACAATGGAATATCATTCAGCCATCACAGAGTGAAATTCTGTCACAGTAACATGGATAGGACTGAGGGACATTAAGTTAAGTAAAATAAGTCAGACACAGAAAGACAAATGCTACATGTTCTCATTTGTATGTGGAAGCTAAAACATTGACTCCAAGAAGTAGAGATAGAATCACAGTTACCAGAACCTAGGAAGAGTGTAGGGGAGAGGGACAGAGAAGATGATTCACAAGTTTAGGGGTGCAATTGGTTAGGGAGAATAACATCTCACGTTCTATAGCATAGTAGGACGACTGTGGTTGATAACAGTTAACTAACTGAACATTTACAATAGCTGGAGGACAGACAGGATGGCACACACCTGTACTTCCAGCACTCTGGGAGGTGAAGGTAGAAACATTTGAAACCTGCCTGGGCAATTTAGCAACTTAGAGACCCTGTATCAAAATAAATTTTAAAAAATTAAACTGCTGGGACTGTAGCTCAGTGCAGAGACCCTGTTTTCAATCACCAGTACTGAAGACCAAAAGCTAGCAGAGAGGATTCTGAAGGTGATAAATGTCGGAGGTGACAGATATGCTAATTACCCCGATCTGAACCTTACCAACTCTATAAAATGTTTAAATGTCACACTGTACTCCATTCATGTGCACAACTATTGTGTAAAATATATATTACTATACATATAAATATTTTTAACTGGAAGGAAGGGGATGGGAGCTCCTAGATCTGAGAAAGCTTGGAAAGCAGGCTTGGAAAACACACAGGAGTCAAGAGGCTCAGGAAAGCTCAGTCCAAAATGTTGCCATCTGTACTTTACATACCTCCCACTTCCTAGAAACCACCACTAGACACCATGCCGCACCATGAAGCTCCTCCAGATGCTCTTCCCTCATCTCTAGACCTGGGTGGAAGGGTCTATTGCCTGATTTCAAGGACACTCAGTAGTCCAGGGTGTGGGGAAAATGGGATTCAAACCCCTTGGGATTCCACAATATCCCAAGACCAGACTAAATTAGCAATTCCTTCAAAGGTGAGGAGCCACAGGAGCATTACAGTGTCCTCCCAGACTATCCATTGTAGCCATTCTGTAGCAGCAAATCATCCCATTAGGAAAGTAAATGTAGGTCTGTGAAATAATTTTGAAAAGGCAGGCAAAGGTTGAATTATAAACATTAAGTATTGTAGTCTGACCTAGAAATTCATCCTAATAGGTACATTTGCAGTCTCTAAATGCAAGCTTTAAAAGGCAAATTCGGTAATCCATATGCTAAGCGTCAATTAATTGGGATGTTTAGGGAATGGAATGTTCTTGTTAACTTAAATTTCTAACTAGGTGTGATTAAGCTTTTAAAAAGACTCCCAAACCTCTGTATTTCAGATCTTACCACAGAAATTCTTAATAACATATTTGGATTGTAAAGATTCTGCAGCACTTCAGAGTTATTAGTGCCACCAATAGTAAAGTGCAGTGGGTATGGCCTAGGCTGTGTACAGCTTCCAGTACGTACATTGTGAGTATATCTCATTAACCTACCTGTTGGGAGCTTGCCGCTTGCTTCTCTATTGCATAAGAATTGAGTAATAGAGGAAATAAATTCTGTTCATTTTTTAAAGAAGCATTTCATTTGGAGCCCACTCAGTACAAGCACACTATGAGGCACTGTTATCGAAGACATAAGTGATAAAGGTGTTTTAAAAGTGAGATAGGAATTTTAAAAAGTAGATGACTAATTCTCAGTGAGGGATGGAGAAGGCGGCCATCTCAGTTGGGCCTTGAAGACGAATGAGTAGGATATTGCCGATGAAGAAGGAAAGAGGGGGACCATTTTAAGGCAGAAAAATCAAAATGAAGAAAGATGTCAAGATATGAAAGTCACAGAGTTAAGCAAAGGATGAATAGGTCAGCGTACCTACTCAGAATGTACTAGAGGGGCTATGAGGTCACTGCAAGGGTGAGTTAGGAGGAGATTCCCCCTGGATTCAAATACCACAGTAAAGAACATCGTTTTTTTCCTCTCTCCTTCTAGTAGTACTTTTTTAAAAAAAAATTTTTTCAGAAAGGGTCTTGCTAAGTCTCAAATTTGCAGCCTTCCTGTCTCAGCTTCCCTGAGCTGGGTTGCAGGTATGCATCACCACACTTGAGCAGCCACTGGATCTTTTTAAATACAGGAGTGATAAGATCACAAATACCATTTTAGGAAAATCAGCTAACAACAGGAAAAAGGCAAAAGGAGATATCAGAGGTAGGAAATTACAGAAAAGGGTTTGCAATAGTTTAAAGAGATAATAAATGATTGCTTAGAGGAATATAGTAATGGCTGGGAAATTTATCTGATTGAAAACAGGATGGTAGTGAAGAAATGAGAATTTAGGTAACAGGGCTCATGTCATAATGACTGTCTTAGTCACTTTCTTTATCAATGGGACAAAATATCAGACACCCACAATTTAAAGAAGGAGAGATATTTTGGCTCATACTTGGAGAAGTTTCAGTCCATGGTGGTCAGGCTCAAATTCTGAGTGAGGCGTAGAAGCGGTAACCATGGTGGAAGGGCCTGGGCAGAGGAAATTTGCTCAGATCATGGAGGCCACGAGGCAGAGCGAGAAAGGAGGAACCCAGAGGGAGATGCACCTTTCCAGGTTATGCCGCAGTGACCAGCTCAGACCAGGCCCCATCTCCTAACAGGGAGTCAGTGGATGAGTCCATGGGTGAGTATCATGCCCCATGACCCAATCACCTTGCAAACGTATGAAGCTTTTGGGGGCACCCCAGATCTGAACCATTTCATCTTGCAAAACAGTAATAATTACGCTTCTATTCACTCTTTGAATGAATGGAGCAGTGGTTTCCAGTTTCAGCTGATCATCTCCCAGCCTAGACTTATTGACTCAAGATTGGAAATGAAAGGGTCCATATTTTCAAGTACTCTTTTAAAAATATGGTTTCTAATAATCAGTCAGTTTGAGAAAGCACCACACTTGAAGATAGGAAAAGGAAACAACACCCAGTAGCATGAGATCAGTAATATCACATCCTTTCTGCTCTAGTTCTGAAACGTATCCTGACTCTCACCCCTTCTATCAAACACCACTTTGTCCATTCTAATTTTAAACACGTTTGTCAGTTACCAAAACTAAGTAATGGTCACCTGTCTGGTGTCCTTGCTTTAATTCTTGCCCCTATGCAATACATTTTCCATAAAAGAAACAAAAACAATTCCTCCTTTCTCCCTCTCCTCCTCCCTCTCCTCCTCCACTTCTTCTTCATCGTCCCCGCCCCCATGAGACAGGGTCTCATTGTGTATTGCCCAGCCTGGCCTTGAACTTGATGTCTTCCTGCCTCAGTCTCTGGAGTAGCAGGTATTACCGGCTTGTGTCACCATGCCCAGTTCAAAATAATTCTTTAAACTATAAAATAGACCAAGTACCCCTTGCTTTAAATGTTCCCGTGACTTCTTTTCATACTGTGAGGGTCTTAAAATAAATCCCTAAATTATTTGATATTCTTCTCTTCGAAGGGTAGAACCCAACCCCCCTTCCTTTGGTAGTAGGCTACTTACACTTAGAAATATAATGCAGCAGAAATGGTGGTGTGTGACGTCTGAAGGGAGGGCACGAAGGCACTACGGCTTCCCTCTTGTCAGCTGTCATGTCATGAGGACACTCAAGCAACCCTCTGGAGGAATCCATGTGGCGGGGAACTGGAGTGTCCTACCAACAGCCAGCAAGGGACCGAGGCTTTGGCTCGCATGTAACTGAACCACCCTAAGAGCAGCTCCTCCAGCCTCATCAGTCCTTACATGGCCGTAGTCCCAGCCAGTGTCTCGACTTAAGTGACCTAAGAGACCCTGAGCAGAACCACCCGATATTTGGAGCATTTATGTAGCCCAAATTCTTGACCCACAGTAGCAATGAGGTAATAAATGTTAACTTTAAGCTTCTACCTGTAGGGGGAAATTTATAAAACACCATCAGATAAGTGATACACTTACAAGCCGGAAATGGTAGCACAAGCCTGTAATCCCAATACTCAGGAGACAAAGGCAGGAGGGTTGCCAGGAGCTCAAGGCCAGTCCGAACTACATACTGAGTTCAAGGCCAGCTTGAACTACACAGCTAGACCCTCTCTCAAAACAACAAAACAACAACAAAAAACTGACTACACTTACAATGTAATCCCAACTGCTTGCTATAGCCTGCATGCCTCAATATATTCAGGATGCTGCTTAGATCACTAATTTTACCACTCACTATTTTCTGTTCCTTGACATCTCTTTGTCTCTGCTTTTGAATAGAAATAGAACCAGGAAAGTTTATTCAGTTACAGGAATCCAAGCTAATGACTATAATTGCTCGCCCTCCTTACATGCACATGCGGGTGTGAGCAGAATGGTGTGTACTAGTGGTATCTTTGAACAGAAGGGAGGCAAATTTGACCTCTCTTCACCTCCTTCTTGCTGGCTGGGAACCAGTATGATGGCAAAAAGCTGGCAGCTGCAGTAGCCATCTCTCAAGCCACAAGGTGGAAATTGCCTGGTGTAAATGGCAACACACTCAGAAGGGGCCTAGGCCTTCAATACTATCAAGCCAGAACTTGGGTGTCTGGCTTATTTCATTTAACTTTATGTGCTCAAGCTGCATCCATGTGCCTATGAATGCCGAAGGTGATCTGAGTGTTAAATCAGGAACACCCCACTGGAAGATACAATAGGTTTTCACTATTCCATCCAAAGTGTGCTCCCCTCAGTCCTCTGCCTTACACTTATGAAGTCTATTCTTCACGACTGTCATCTGCTTCTGAAATTTTCCTGTTTATCTGTTGCTTATCTGTCACTCTCCACTGGAGTACAAGCTCTGTAAGCTCAAGAACCCTGGTGGCCCTTCTTCCTGCTGAATCTCTAGAGCCAAGAAAGGGCTTGCACACAGTACGTGTCCTAAAGTGTCTATGGTGTGAATAAATAATGAACAAATAATGATGTGATGAACCTAGTCCTTTGAGTCACTGTCCCATAATTCAGCCTCCCTCACCTACAAAATTAGATAACAATAGGGCAACCCATTCAGGACCTCTCCTACCTCTCAGGAGCTATTCCTATTCCCCATTTGTATCCCCCATTCCTTTCCTCCAGTAAATTTTCCTACTCTTAAAAAAATCTTAAGCAACAATAATGATGTAAATGTTGAAAAAATTGTCAGAAAATCTCTTTTGCCTCCATTATCAAGTGTTCTGATTTAATGAGGGAAAATGTTCCCAAAGAAACAGTTAATAAATTTCTGTTTTTGTTTTAAAATTCAACTGGGAGAAAAAGTCACTCATAAAAATATTATACCTAAGCGCCCAGAGTATAGCTCAGTGGTAGAGCACTTGCCTAGTACGTGTGAGACCCTGGGTTAATATGTATAGTCGTGATACTGACCCTAAGATGCCAGCTTTTGTGAAGCACACCATTGTTTTGTGTACCACGAGCTAAGTAAAAATGTTGCCGTGGCAGACTTCACTCTCGTTTCCAGTTTGTGTTCCTACCCCCTCCTCCCAGCCTCATGGTGGACAGAGTATACATCTGCACTCCATTGTCAGGCCCGGCCATGTGGCTCACTTTGGCCAATTGAATGTGAGTAGATGTGACAAAGACCATATCCAAGCAGCTTTATATGTGTTTGCAAGGTTTCAATCAGCTTTTCTCCTTTCCACAACACTCACAGGTTATAACTAGTCCTTCCATTGGGCTCTAGAACAACATGTGTAGCTATGCAGCCCAGCCCAGCCAAATCAACCAAAGCCACAGCCAATCCACAGTCCTCACTTAATAGGTACAAAAAAAGGTGTCCTTGAAAGCCACTGAGATATTGATAATCACAGTAAACACAGTGACACACTACTATATGCTGTCAATGTAAACTACACTTTGATTTTACAGATGCTAGATTGTGAACAAATGCACGAATCAGTAAAATATGGTATATATTGATAAGAACATTTCCCTTCAGCATATTGTTTGTAACAGTGTAACTGCAGTTATGAATAGTAGTGGAAACTAACATTTATGTAGCAAGCCCAGCTCAAGCCTAAAAACTTACCTGTGTCTTTTCCTTACTTCAAATCTGTTCTTACGCCGCTTGTGTAATATCTTGACTTGTATGCCAAAGGCATTCCTTCTCTCCCTGTCACCCTTCATGGCCTGTAGACCTAGTCTTGAGTCTTCTAGTCAGGGAAACTAGAGAATTAAGGAGACAAAGATGGGGTTCAATCACCACTGATGTAAACATAAGATAAAATATTTGGCTGTATGCCTGTGGAACACGTTTCATACTCTCCAAACTACAAAAAAGGCCCAGGAGGGTGAAGGCTGGAAGGAGTGAAGCCTTAAGAACCACAAGCACAGCCGGAGCGATGTCAGCATCTGCCAGATCAAGCTCTATCTACTGTCAGCGTATGAGCTGTGGGGATGTCAACTCAGAGCATTGCTCACTGCAGGTGACCTAAAACTGTGTTAGGAATTAAGCACAAATATGGCTTTGATATTTTTTACCCAGTAAAATACAAAATATTAATAGTAATGATAATAATCTCATAATAGCAATAATAGTATATTGACTCTGAGTAGAATGTTGACTATATGACTATAACAATGTTAAATGTCTCATTTCTTCCTCACAATAATTTTATGTAAACAGGTATTAGCTGTCTCTTGCTTCAGTAAAGCTTTGTAACAATCCCCCAAATCAGTAACTTACAGCAACAGTTACTGTCTTTCCTGTCAGTCCACAGGCTGACATGTTTGTGTGATCTAGGCTGGGCTCTGCTGCAAGCTTTTCTTGAGGCTCTGGGCAGAACACACTTAACTCCAGAGAGTGTGTTTGGTTCAGGTCTGCTCCACAGTATCTCATCATTCGGTGACCGACAGATGTCTTGGGTAGTAGGAGTATAAGAGAGCAAATGGAAGCCCAGGCTGCCAAGCTTGGAACTGGCACACTGTCACTTCTACCCACATTCCATAAGCAAGACTAACATTGCTAGCGGGGAAATAGTACTCTGCCTCAAGGGAGATGGGAGTGAATATTTGCTGAACTATAATCAAATACATACTAAGGTAAATACATATTTTATATTCATTTTACAGATGAAGAAATCATGACAAAGAAAAGTTTTCTTAGTACGGGCAATCAAACTCTGGACCTTGCAATTGCCAGGCAGGTGCTTGTGCCACTGAACTGTATCTCCAGCCCCCAGAAAAGTTAAGTGACTTTTCCAACACACCAAGGAAGTGATGAAGCCAGGTTTTGAATTCAGGCCACTTGTTTTCAGAGTTAGGACTTTTCATTATTGCTGTAAGTGGTTTTATAAACTAGATTCCAGAAGACATTACAAAGAGAGGCACAGCAAGGGTAATTTTATAATAACAACCAAACCTAAGGAAAAAGAATAGGAAAGATAAAATACTATTTTTAGATCCTAATCAGTGAATATGATTTTCTACTTAGCTTTCATACCTGCATGTATTGTGGGAATCCACAGAAGGGTGTGGGCTCATATATTTTTATAAACTCCCAATATAAACATATTAACATTTTATCTACTCAAGTACTACCTCTGCTACGTATTCCTTATTCACCTACTTTGAAAGGGAAACTTACTTATTCTGATAATTATGAGTAATCTATAAACTAATAATGAGGCTCCGCCTTGGAAGGCTGCCTTGTCAGTCATATTAAATCAACATTAAAAACAATGACACAATCCTTTTTTTTTTTTTTTTTGTGGTACTGGGGATCGAACTCAGGAGCCTGCGCTTGCTAGGCAAGCGCTTATTCCACTGAGCTATATCCCCAGCAATGACACAATCCCTGACTTGAAATTATACTACTAAGCTACTAGGATAAAACAATATGGTACTGGCAAAAATAAACAAACAACAACAACAAAAAAACCTCAGACCTGAAGAACAATGGAACAGATTAGAAGAGGCATACATAACTCCAAACATACTCAGTCACCTTGTCTTCAACAAAGAGGCAAAGCACCTTCATTGGGAGAAAGATAGTCTCTTAATGGTGCTAGAAAAACTGGCTTCCTACATATCAAAGATTAGATCTAGACCCATATCTCTCACCATGCACTAAACTAAAATCAAAATGATCAAAGAAGTAAATATTAAAACAGAAGCACTAAATCTGCTGGAAGATAGAGTAGGTACAACTCTTGAAAACATTGGTATGGCAAAGACTTTATGAACAAAATCCCAAGTTAGTTATCCCAAGATAGTTCTCAGACAAGAACTATCACAAAGAATCAACAACTGGTATCTCATATTATTAAAAAGCTTTTGCACAGCAACAGAAACCACCAACAGAGTGGAAAAGAGAACCCATAGTGAGGAAGAAAATTTTTGCCAGCTATACCAGAAACAAAGGACTAATATATAGAATATATAGACTATACAAAGAACTAAAAAAAAAAAAAATCAAACCCCCCAAATTTAAAGATTCAGTCCAAAAATGGGCATCTGAAATAAATAGATACTTCTTAGATGAAGAAGTAGAAATGGCAAATAAATATATGAAAAAGTGTTCAGCATCACTGGTCATTTAAGAGATGCAAATTAAAACAACACTGGGATTCCATCTCACCCCACAAAGAATGACTATCATCAAGAAATCAACCAATAACAAATGCTGGAGGGACTATGGGGAAAAGGAGCACTTCTTCACTGTTAGGGGAGTGTGAACTGGTGCAACCACTGTGGAAATCAGGTGGCGATTCCTCAGGAAACTGAAATTAGAGGTTCCATTTGACCCTGCTATTCCCCTACTTAGTATCTTCCTGAAAGAATTAAAGTCATCATACCACAGTGATACATGCACACCCATGGTTATAGCAGCATAGTTTTAATGCCCCAATCTTGGAAACAGCCCAAATGCCCACCAACCATTAAAGGAGATATGGAACAGATTAGAAGATGCAGACATAACTCCAAACCTACGCAGTCACCTTGTCTTCAACAAAGGGGCAAAGCACCTTCATTGGAAGAAAGATAATCTCTTTCTTGGTATCTTCTTGGTATCTATACTATTGGAAGAAAGATGGTCTTACAAAGGAGCACTACTCATCCATAAAGATAAGCTTGAGATACTTCTAACTAAATGGATGCACCTTGAGACCATACTCTTAAGTGAAATAAATCAGACACACGTGTCCAAATATCACATAGTTTCTCTGGTGTAAGAAACCACAAGTGTAAATAAGGACCAAAATGTGTACTAGATATTGTGAAATAGGAGGAATTGTTCAAAAGGAAAGGGGAACTAGGGAGGCAGGAGAGGGAAAGGAAGAAAGGGAAAAGAAAAAGATGATTAAAGAAGGATAAAATGGAAAAAAGCTTTATAATAAGGAAGGGAAGAGGGGTTGAAGGGAGAAGAGTGGAATGGGGAAAAATAGAGGACTCAAAGTATACCAGGTACAGGTACAAATTCTCTGTGATGAATGTGATCATTATGTATATCTAAAATGTACCAATACATCTGTTCCTTTTTTTTTTTTTTTTCGCAGTACCGGGGATCGAACTCAGGGCCTTAGTGCTTAGCGGGCATAAAATGTACCAATACAATAAAAAGTTTTTTAAAAATGAGATCTGACCAAAACTTTAGATTCATGACTTACCAGGTATGCAAATAGCCCATTATAGACAGAAAAACCTGGAGCATGATTATAAAATATGGGATCCATGGTTCAAATATCACAAACAATGCTCTGAAAATATTTTTAAGGAAGAGACAAGAGTGTGGGATGGAAGAGCAGCAGGCTCCACACCCAGATTTCCAAGAACTGAGACGTTGGCCAGATTCATATCCTTCAGGATCTTGCAATGCCCACAGACAGGATATTTTTGAACTGCTTGTGCTTCTTACACCAATAATGCTTCAGAAGAATTATTTTTTTCTATATGCAGTAGCAAAATCTAATGTCAGATAACAGAGCCCTAGATCAGTGTTACAATAAAACTCAAACCTACTGAGGGACTCCCATTTCTCATTCTAGCTCTGTTATTTTGATGGTTTCAATTTCGGATTGCAACCATCGAGTAAGTATGCAACTGGAACATCTTCCAGTATATAAAGCCAAATGGTTACTACTTTTAACCTTGTTTGGATTTTTTTGGGAGGGAGACAGGGTTAAGCCATGGTCTCATTATGTAATCCACTCTGACCTCGGACTCACTCATAGCCAAGGTTATCTTTAAACTTATCATCCTCCTGGCTCAGCCTCTCAAGTGTTGGGATTACAGGCATGCAGCACCATGCCTGGCTTGGATCTCCATTTAAGTACGTGAATTGTATAAAGGCATTTCTGGGAGCATTTTAAAATGAAGGTTTTAGGTAATTAGGTACTGGAGTTACTTTTTTAAAAAAGGAAGTCTTTATTTCACGTAAATTCTGGATATTTACAGGAAAAAAAAAACCCCAGGATATCTGAGATTTGCTTCAGAACACTGCAGCATTGTTGAGAAAAGGAGCGCAAAAGGTTGATAGCTGCCAAAATTAGATAAGTACATAGGGTTCATTATTCTGTTTTTTTTTTTTTTTTTTTGCGGTTCTGGGGATCGAACTCAGGACCCTGCGCTTGCTAGGCAGGCGCTTATTCCACTGAGCTATATCCCCAGCCCCTATTATTCTCTTCTTTCTACTTTTGTGTAATATTTTGAAACTTCTAAAACAAAAAGTAAAAAAAAAAATCACAAAAAAACTACTGTCAGAAAAGTCTGATTCAAATGATGTCTTCAATAGATTAACAGTTTCACTCTAAAAATAAAATCGTAAGTTCTAAACTGTACAACTGGGAACATCCTTAAAACAATGTCACCATAATATTCACAAACAGCACAGTGTTTCAATAGTCTTTCAATATATATTTATTGCTTTTGTTATGTGGATAAATTATATTATTGTTCTATAATTAAACACATCTGTATTCTTAAAGTATAAGAAGGAAAGCACTTTATATGTATATATTTTGCCCAGACTTGAAGTCTGAAGTCCCTTCCCTCCAATAGTGGAAAATACTCTGCGTTTGCGCTGTTAGCTCACTCTGTGCCACATACTGGTCTCAGTACTTTACATTTATGAGCTCACGCCACTCTTCACAATTTCCCATAGATATAAGTATGGTCATTCTTCTCATTTCACAAATGAGAAAACTACCATATTGAGAGTTTATGTAATTTGGCTAGCACTGGGCTACTGATTAATAGCAAAGCTGGAATTCAAGCATAAGGCATGTGGTTCCAGTGTCTGATTCCTTAGTCACCAAGTTCTGCCACTATCCAGAGAAAGAGCATCTTTGGTGGAGTTATTCTTTGTTTAGACTTTGGAGACCCAGACTCTTTGTTCTTAGAAAAATAAAGCAACTCTTGCTGACTTTGACATCAGCATTTTCCTTTTATTTTGTCATGCACTTCAAACCTATTACTCCCAACATACTCACACAAGCCCTACAACGTTCAAACATATTTATTGCAGATGTTTACTTATGACATGATTTCAAAGAACAAAATACATCAGAGTAAGTTCTGCTGGGTGACTTAAATCAGGATGCTTATGAGAGATAGCTCTGATACTGTCTCTTCTGCAGGTGTCAGCTTCTGGGACTCAGTCTTACATGATTTTCCCTGGTCACCTAATTTTCTCAGAAGTCTCTAGCAAATTTTTACAGCCCAGCAAGCTGATATCAGTCTTCTTGTGCTGCTAAAGTTAACAATGAAATCTTTCTTTCTCTCTTTTCAGACACATGGCTTTATTTGAGGAAAACTTTGTTTTCAATTTACTTATGGACTATACTATAATATCCTTTGAATAGGGTGACTTTTAATTTGGGAGACTTTTTCTTCCTTGAGGAGTATTTGAAAAACACTGATACCTGCTCCTCAAGCCCAGACACTTTGACTTGAGTAAATGTAGTGAGTTTGGTCTTCATGGGAAACATTTACAGAGCACTGGAGAGCTAGCTAAACTCACAGTGGCAAAAATATTCTCTACATATATAAAAAGAACTCAAACAACTTCTGAATTCAGCTGGGATGGAGTGAAGATGGGTGTGGAGAATAAAGGCCTGGTTCATCCACTTACTATTATTCAGCTGACTAACAGATATTCACGTAGCCTCCAGCAGATGCAACATCAAATTTGGGGGAGGCAGTGGTACGCAAAAGGGTTAAAGCAGCACGATAGGGCCCCCTCCGCAACCCTTTCTTCAGATCTTAACTTTCAACCTATGTTAATACCAGGAACAACTGGGTTATTAGGGAAGGGGAGGAAGGAAGACAGGAACAGAGAGACTGAAATGATCATAAGAACTGGTCAGACCAATCAGTGGTTAATTTTAGAGTCTAAGAGGACAAAAAAGATCACCTACTTTTTGTTTTATAGATGAGTGACTTTTAAACTCAGAGCCTATGATCACGTAATTATTCATGGACAGAGCTATAAAACCCAGATGGTTGACCTTTTATAATACTGAATATGTTCGAGTTAAAAACCTCAGCAGATTTTTTTTCCATTCCAAATTTCTGAAAGAAAATAGCCCCCTGGAAAGAGCCTTCCTGATGGCGACAGGGTAAGCAGCAGAGAGAGAACCTCCCAGAGGATTACCACCCAGACAATGGAATATAGCAATATGAAGACAGAAAGGAGAGAGGTGTGTACCCTGAATCCAAGAAGGATCTGAAATGGGAAATGAAGCCCTAGGAAAGACGAAGCAAAACCTCTCCTGGAGGAAAGAATCGGAGGGCCGCCGCGGCACAGTCGGAGAGAGAAGAGACGGAAAAACAGGAAGCCACTGCTTCAAACACACTCTTGGCCCAAGCCCTTGTTCCAGCAATCGCAGCTTCAGCTTCGGAGAACCACGCTCATGGAAGCCTCCCGACTCGGCCGGGGGAGAGCGGAGTTCCAAGAGCTGGTCCAGGTCTGCAGAGGAGAGGGCGCAGCCAGGAAAAGAGGCAATGGTGGTTGGGAACTGTTGTCAAATCCAGTGTGAGGATGAGAGGTTGCAACAGCCACTGAAGCGGAGTCCCCACCCTGCAGCAACCTTCCTAATCAGCACCTGGAGGCAAGGTGGAGCCAGAGCAGACAGTACACATCCCACCACACCCAGCTCTATGCCTGCCTCGAGGCTATGGCCTCTGCCTCTCCACTGTGTGGGTGGCTGCCAGTGGGGAGCGGTGGGGTGCATCAGCAGTGACATCAGAGCCACAGCAACTCCCAGGGATCCAGCCAGGGAACAAACGGGAACTGGAGCACAACAGCAAGAGAGAGCTGCAGATGGAGGTGGATCACACGGCCCCACGCCCTTCTCACTCCAACATCAAGCAGGAAGCATGAACTGAGTTACTGGGCTTCAGCTCCCACCCTGAACGCCCTCTGTGAGCACCTTGAGCCTCGGCGGCCTGTGCAATCACCACCTGGTCCTGACAGCAATGGGACGAGTCCACAGGCTTCAGGACTAACCCCAAACTACTAATACGAGCAACAAGAGTGTCTCCATACTGCTTGCATATATGAACCTTGTATGAACCCATGGCGACCGGGTAGGCAGCAGAGAGAACCTCCTGGAGGAATGCCACTCAGACATAGGAATATAGCAACATGTGAAGGACAGAAAGGAAAGAGGTGGATATCCTGAACTCGAGAAAGATCTGAAATGGGAACTGAAACCCTCAGAAAGACTAAGCAAAACCTCCTCTGGAGGAGGGGATCAGAGATCTGCCATGGAGCAGTCGGAGGGAGACGAGATGGAGAGGGAGGAGGTCGCCGCTCCAAGCACACCCTTGGCCCACGCCCCCATTTCGGCATTCGCAGCTTCAGCTTCGGAGACCCATTGCCCAGCTGCAAGGGGTGGGGAACGGTAATGCTGGAGATAAGGAGGAGGTGGGAGGAGAAGAAAGGGCCTCTGGCATCAAGGCAACGGGACAGAGCCAAAAGGGTCACAGAGGGCGCCCCAATGGGGGCACGTGCCCCGCGGCTGCTCCGCTGAGGGCCCCGTGGCTGCTCTGCTGAGGGCCCTGCTCAGGGCACCTCATGGACTGGACCCGCCCCCACCCATAGCACGACGACAGGGTGGAGCCGGGCAGTCCGCTGTGAGCATATGTGCTTTCCCACCTCCAACCATGGCAGTTTGTATACACCCATGTATGTTATAGTATAGTCTGAGACAGCTATATCTCTTCCCAAGGCAAGAGTCCAAGGATATAGATAAACCCAGGAGTACAGTTATTATCACAGGGAAGAGGACTGATTGAGTGGTAGGGCAACGGAGATGAGGGAGGAGAAAATTGAATGATCAAATGGGCCATCATCTGTGTAACTGAGTAACAAAGGTTAAGGTAACATTATGCAGGACAGCATCCAGAGCTAATTCCCTTCTATGTTCTCTATAATTCTCACCTCAATTGTTTTTGTATTAACAGAAGTGAAGATAACTTTATATTATACAGCATCCAGTGCAAATTCCCTACTATCTTCTCTATAATTTGGTATTTCCTTTAATGATTTTGTGTTAACTAATGTGAAGATAACTATGTAATACAACGTCCAGTGCTAATTCCCTACTATATTCTGTATAACTTTGTATTTTCTGTATTGTTTATGGCTTTTCTGGTTCATATGTCTCCATTCTTTTTTCTTTAAAATAAAATTTTAAAAAAAAAAGAGCCTTCCTAAAAGAAAAGGACCAACTTCTCCTGTTGAGCTAACCCTAGTGTGAAATTAACTATCAGCACCAATAGTTAATTCCACCCTGCTGCCCTGTAGGGAGAGTAACTAGAATAAAAGAGAGTAAGTCTTGGTCCATTTCCTCCTTAACTATAGTTGTTCTAAGGTCAGGCATTCAGAATGTTAAAAGGAAATGGCAAGAAAGGACAATTGCAAATGTGAGGATCTGAGAAAGCAAGACCTAAAAATTAAACCAAGGAAAGAAGTTAGAATGAAATAGCATGGTTATATATACCTTCCCATGTCCCCTTTGAAATCTAACTTACAAGATGAAAAGTATATTCAATAATCTTTCTAGGATCAGGGCTCAGTGGCTCAAGTGCCTGCCTGGCAAGCGCAAGGTCTTGGGTTCAATTCCTTGTACCAAAAAAAAAAAAAAATCTTTCTAACAATAAGAGAAATGCGGGTCTTTATAATGAGATTCCATTTTATATTCACTTATTAGACATTTTTAGTCCAACAATATTGAGTATTGACACGGTATGATCAAAATAATCTCTCCTAGGTTTCTGGTGGAGCCACTCTATAAAGCTGTTGAATATTTACAAACCCTATAATCCTATCATTCCAATGCTAGATAGACCTTCTTGCCACATACAGCTGGAGGAATTCATGACCCCATTGTTATAATGGAAAAATATCTGGAAGCAATCCAAATATCCAGTGACAAGTAAGTGGATAGAGTGTGATAGTGATATATTCACATAATGAATATTATATAGCAATGAAAATAAATGATATGCCACCATGTACAATGAAATGGGTAAAACTCAGCAAAATAATATTCAGTAAATTAAAAAACTCACCACAAATGGGCACTTGCTTTGTAAATTAAAAATAAGCTAAATGACATATGTTTAGAAATATGTACAAATTAAGTGATTTTTTTAAATGGTGGAAATGATAACATAAGATTCAGGATAAAGACTTCATGTTGGGAACATAAACATCACATAGACAGACGCAAGCTATGATCAATATTTGACTTCTTGTGTTAGTTGTGGGCTCACTTTATGTGTTACATTATGCAAAGATTAATGGCTAATTGCATTAGTTCATTTATTGCAGCATAACAAATTATCTTACAGCATACTAACTTATACGTTTGTGTGGTGTCTAGCGTCAGGAATCTGGGTGCATCTTACCTGTGTGGTTTTGGCTTAGGGGCCCTCCTGAGGTTACAGTCAAGTTTGCAGGCAGAACTGTAGTCCCTGAAGGAGTTAGAAGGTCTACTTCCACCATAGTTCATTCATATGAAGCTTAGTCTTCACCATGTGAGCTCAGACTGCTCGTAACATGATTTCCCCAAGATCTTGCAATGGGAGAGACAGAGCTAGACAGAGAATGAGCAAGAGAATGCCCAAGGTTGAAGGTATGCTCTCATTTACAAAGCTAATACAGAACGTATCATACCAGCACTTCTGCTGGGTACTATTGATCAAAAAGACCAGGCCTGGGACAATGTGAAAGAGACTCAGCATGTGACTACAGGGAGGTAGGGATCATTCAGTTCTATAATACAACAAAAAAGAACAATGTGTAGCCTGATGATGAAGCAGAACCAAGAAAAAAATTGTGTGAACCTAAGACTGGAAAACAAGTGAATAAATAGATAAAAATATGCATCCAGCTTGAAGGTGACAGCACGTGGGAAGGAATGAGACAAGTCCACTTAAATTCTGGCTCTTCCACTTTCCAACTTCATGGTGTAGGGCAAGTATGTCATTTGCCTTCCTTCTACTTGCAAAATAGGGATGAACTTACTTATATGCTTCTTGATATGCAAAATAGAATAGTGAATACCATTTGCTCAGGATCTAGGATCTACACCTTTCTAGTTTGTTTGATGGTACTAGGGAATTGAACCCAGGGCCTTATGTGTTCCAACCACCTACTTTACCACTGAACTACACCCCAAGCCTCTAACTTCTTAGATTTTAGCAGATTTGTTTCACCTGTTTTTCTCTTCCTGAATGTCCTAAAGGAAACTCCTGACACTGTGTTATTTTATCCTTATATAGTTGTGAGCATCACTTAAAATATTGACATTTTCTTATATTATACAAATTATAATATTATAAAATTAATAATTTCTTTGCAATATCTAACCTGTGAAAATTATTTCCAAATTTCTTTGAGTTTCTCAAAACTTTTTATATTACAGTTGGCTTGTTAGAATAAGAATCTAAACAAATCTGCACATTATACTTGGTTTGTTATATCTTTTAAAATCTTTCAATCTAGAGAAGTCCTTTTTTTTCCTTTTTACCCCCTTATCTTGTTGCAGAAACCCAAGCAGTTTGTAGAATAACCCACATGTTGGATTTACCTGTTAGCCTTCTTCTGATAATATTTCACTCCTCTGTTTCTAGATTGGAAGTTAGTCCTAAGGGCTTGTTGAGACTTATATTCAATTTTTCTATTTAAAACATTTTGTAAGTGAAGTCAGGCATGCTGGTGCACCCCTATGATCCCAGCGCTCAAGAGGCTGAGGCAGGAGGACTGCCACGAGTTTGAGCCTGAACTCACTATTCTGTCTCAAAAAACAAAACAAAATTTCATAGTGTTGTGTACTTCATAATACAGCACATCAGGAGGGACATCTGTATGCATTCTCCACTCCTAGTGGTGCTGGGATTGATTAGTAGTTAGGGTCACCTTGAAGCCTGTACTGTGAAGTTCCCCGTCAGCCTCCCATAGACTGGTGATTATTGACTGAATCAATTAATCCATAAGAAACTACAAAATAGTAGTTGCCTAATTCTACCATTTCTTTTTTATTCAATAGAATTATTTTTATTGGAAAAAAAGAGAATTTTCCCTCACCAGCCTAGACAATTTGGCTGTCCCATTAGCAAAGGCTTGTTCCCTGCTTCACATCCTCTCAGGCGACCTTTCACTGCAGCCATTGCTGCAGCAAGCTGCTTTCTGCAGTGTAAACTGACAGCACCTCTCCTCAAATGCATTGAGTACATCTTTCTGTCCCCACCCTGATTCCTCCGATTCCATGAGGATGAGATGTCTGCATTCACAAATAACAGCTTGGAGATGTGAGGAAGTTGAGGTCTTAAGACAGAAACTTGGACCAGTGGGCTATGGAGGCTGGTAAATAAGTGTTCTCCTCTTGCACCGAGCTGACAGTTATGGAGTGCAGTGTACATTCTGCGTGGCTCAAGGCCGCATTGCCACGGTGATGACTAATTCGAGAACACCCTTGTATTGACTTTCCTTGTTTCACGTTCCCTAGTCATCCATTGCTGTTTCCTGCGATCACTGTCCAAAATCAACGACCTAAAAAGTAAGCCCTTGTCTCAGGTTCAGTTTCCAAGGGGCAAGCCAGGCTAAGACACCATTAAACATAATTCATACAGGAAAGGCAGGATAAGTGCTCGATTCTTTAGTTACACTGAAAATATTCAGGGTCTTGCCTAGCTACGACTAATAACAAACTCCTGGTTTATATGTAACCAATGCAAATCAGCCTGTTGTAGTTCTTACTCTTCTGATGCTCATACTGTCCCCTTTTCAGCCAGTGAAATTTTTATGCTGACCCTTTGTATCTTTGAACTGTCTTATTTGACTTTAGACTTTTAATAGACTACCCTTGGCGTCTAGCACAAGATGTACTGCAACATGCCATTCATCCAAAGAGCCTCATTCCTTTTCATAGAAAATGATGTATTAAAAGTACAATATGATGCTAAAAGTGTGTATAAGACTTTCATTATCTCTAGGTCTTTTCAAGGGACAGTGAAAGCAAATGCTTCTCTTTTTTTTTGCAATGCATATAAAACTTTCCTTATTGAGCTATAAGAAATTGCTTTTGAAAAGGAAAACGTCATAAGTGCACACTGTTTTGAATTCAACTTTCACCTCACATGGATGAAAATCATTGTTCCTAATTACACTACTTATTTTACCTATAAGATACAGGAATAGTTTGAAAGTACAGTAGTAGCATCTATAATTCTACTAGAAATAAGACTCTTGAATGAAGCTTAAGATTTTTTTGTAGATCTATTTATCTTGAAAAAATATTCTATGAATCAACAGTGAACACACTATTTTCTTGTCATTTAATTATTTACTTGATGTGATTGTGCTATCAACTTAATATGTGGTTAGACCGGTCCAGTTTATTTTCAGATTTCAAGAATTACATTTTTTAGACTTAAAATTATTTTGAGTATGCAATAAACACATATAATCATATATATGATTATATAGCAAATGTTTATTCAGAGTAGTCTAGCTTACATGTTGATCTCCTCTGTGTTTTTCCTGTCCCAAATATAGGTAAATATATATTGATAGTTTACTGACCTTATAAAAAATAGTCTACTTTCTGTACTATATGAGCAAGTATGTGTATTTTAAAGCTAATATGTATCCGGGAGATCACTCCACAGCATGTAAAGAAAGGGCCCTTGCTCTTTTCCCCCAGAACTGAACAGTATGTTTCATAATGTGGATCTACCCTTATTTATTCAACCAGTTCCAGACCTATGGTTATATGGATCGTCCCCAGTCATTTGCTATTTCAGATAGTACTGCAGTGAATAACCTGATAAATCATCTTGTATTTTTCAATAGCTTCTTAGACTTGGAATTTTTGTGTCAAAAAGGAAATGCATGTGTAATTTCATTAGTGATTATCCAATTCCCGTGCGTAGGCTCTGTGCAGCACTTTGCATTCTCAATGGCACAATGTGCCATCCCTGTTCCCTGCCAAATAGGTGATCAGACATTTGGAGTCTGGATAATCTGCTTTCTTTTATCACTCTGCTCCATGCACAGCACGATGATTTCCTCTTGCCTTTTGGAAGAACTCTTAAGATCAACAATAGGCGATTGTGTTGAGGGTGGTAGGAAGAGAGTGGCTGCAGTGTCTCTATTTCCATTTTCCTAAACATGGAAATGCCAGCGTCCACAGCATCACTGTCCTAGTTAAGACCTTGCATTTCCAAAGGCCAGCTTGGGTTTTCAGCCAAATGTAAGAGGACATCAAATATGACCTCATCTCTTTTCAAGATCAGTAGACTGCAAAGAGGAAAGGAAGTGCAATCCCTTTACTGAGAAAAGAACCTGAGAAAGGTGGAAAAAGAATCCTGACCATTTTCATCATCTCGCTGTCTCTGGAACAACCCCAGGGTCAAGGGAAAGTCTTTGTAAATGCCTGGAGGTTTCTACAGATTGTGGAATGACCACAATCCTAGAGGGCTTCTTACATTTAAGACCTCTTTTGCTGCTTTCTAGGAGCAAATGGCTTGCATGGACATTAGTTTTTCTTTCAGCATTTCTCATATTTTATTGGGCTGTTTTGCCCTCCAGAGGCCATGTTTGGAGTCATGTCTGGCTGTCATGTTTAGAAAGGGTAGTTTTGGCACCTCGTGCATGGAAGTGAGGGCTGCTAAACATGTTACAGTAACTGTGAAGCCTCACCTGTACTCCCAACAAACAGTCTGGTCCAAAATGTCAAAAACACCGAGGTTCAAAACCACACTGTATTTCCACTTTGGGCACACAGTCACCAATATCCTTAAAGCAACTGTTACCAGTGGTGGGGAAAGGGCAGAATCATAGATACGGCCCCTTTCTGCTCTCCCATAAGTCATCAGCAATTCGGCGTCTTGATGATCATTAAGATAGAAGGAATTATGTATTTATCTGAAAGATGAAAGAACAAATACCATTTTAACCTTCTAAAAACTGATTATAACGCAACCGTTTAAATCTAAGCTTAAGGAAAGTGCTGATTATTTAAGGTAAATGGGACCAAAAGTCCCATGAATAATCAAAAACTTGCTTAATAGAGTATGATCAGAGAATAATGCACTTGGCTTCTGTGCAGAAATTAAAGTACATGCTGTGAATTGGTATTAAGGAAATTGCATGAAAAGTTACTCTGAAGGTTCCATGGTTCTGAAGAAACATCCTCAGGTGCCCAATATACCACATTGAGCCTTTGTCAATCTGGATTCTCATGTCTTCTTTCTCCTTGGCTAACGCAGAAGCTCGACCTGGAAACTTTGGAATGGTCAAGGATCTCACTCTCCACAGTTATTTTCATCTAGAAACAGACTTGAATTTTATTGCCAGTTTCTCTCTTTCACAGGCATTATCTTCAAACTTTGGCTTACCCTCACTTATTTTGAAGAGAATGTTTTTAATATCTTTAAGCATAATTCACCTTAAATAAGAAGTACCCTGAACAATTATACCTAAATTAAATTTTCATGAATGAAATAGAATTCTTAACTGCAAGAGAAATTCACCAAAGGGCGTCTGAAGCTAAACGTTTTGCAGACAACTGCATCTTGTTTGGAGATATGTCTGCTGGTCACAGTTTGGAAGGGCCATTTCTGGCATCTAGTGGATACAGGTCAGCCAAATATAAGAGGACATTTTCTTAAAAGTGAAAAATTTCTCATTAATTTGCCTTTTTCTAAGTATCATCATGTTGCCCAGCTCCTAGACTCAAGCAACCTTCCTTCCTCCCGCTCCCAAGCAGCGGGAGCATAGATTCGAGCCACCACATTACAATTTTTATACGTAGCCAAAAGTCTAGTCCAGTATTATGCATAATAAGAATTTAAAAAAATCAACCACAAACTTGGAAGGATTTTGAAATCTGGAGTTTTAGGACCTATTTGTATTGACTTGGCAACAGGGTTATCAACAAAGGTTAGCCGGGCGTAATCTCAGCACTCGGGAGGCTGAGGCAGGATCTTTGCCAGTTTGAGATCAGCCTGGGCTACAAGGCCAGCCTGAACTGCATAGCAAGACCCTGTCTCAAAAAAACAAAAACAAAAACACCCCAAAGGGTTTATTAACGCTTGTTTTGGGTGATAAGAGGGGCCCAAGATGCTAGACATACCTGAAGAAAATAGGTAGCGTTACTGAAATAATCATGTTGACTACCTTCCCTCAGCAGTAAAGAGAAAAGAATAGATGGTAGCCTACTACTAGATACTAGTGCAATGCAGTGGTTAAAAAACAGGATTGTCTGGATTCACACCCCGCCTACTGTGGTCAATCAGCAATTTACACGAGCGGGTTGTATCTCAGTCTCCTCATACAAACAGGGAACACTGGTATTATCTGCTTAATGTGGTTGTTTTGAGGATTAAACGAGCTAATATGTGATAAGCCCTGGGGCCAGTGATTCAGTCAGGAATCCTGGGTGGTAAGCGGAGCCCTAAGAACAGGCGTTAAGAGAAAAGAGGCGAGGGACCGGGCGGGGAGGGGGCAGCCGGGGGCTAAGCCACGCATCATTCTGTCTTTCGCCCTTACGGGAGGCTCGGCTGTTCTAACCCAGACTACACGCAGAGAGGACACCGAGGCTCCCAGACGAGGTCGGCGATTCGAACAACGACCCGAGGGCATCTCCAGGAAAAGCGCCCTTTTCTGCCCGGCCGGGCGCTGGAGACACGAGGGCTCAGCCCACCGCGGACCTGGCTTTCACCGCCCACAGCCCAGGACGCCACGCAGTCCGAGCAGCCACGCCGGCTCACGGACCCCGCCGGGGACAGACGGCGGACAGCGACGCGGGGCTTCCGGGGCAGACGTCCATGGCTGGTCGCCCTTCTGGCGGGCAGACGTAGACCTCTTCCGTCAGGAAACACCGTATCACGCCCACTCTGTGCTGCGCACCGGGAACACTAATGACTCTTGGTTAGAATCACACTCCAGGGCCGCGCCCACATCCTGCCCGTTAAACAGCCGTCTTCCAGGCCGGGAGGAGCCTCAGCCTTCGCCACACCCATCGCCTTCCGGAGCCCGCCCACAAAGCTCCGCCCCTTCGGGGGTTCTCGGGGCGCCGTAAAGTAGGGAACCTTCTTTGCCACTCAACATACAGCCCGCCTCCTTCTTTACGGCAGGCCGCATTCTACGCTGCCAACATGGCGTCCCCCGTGTAGCCTGCAGCCGTGGTTTCTACTGCAGGTGGCTGGGGCCAGTGCAGAGCTCCGGTTACTATCCGTTCGTCCCGGGATGCAGGAAACAGCGGTTAAATTTCCTTTTGGATTACGGTTCAGGCCTGCCGCTTCCATTTAGTTCCTGCAAGTTCCTTCTTGGCCCCTAGTTTCTTTCCCGAGCCACCTACACCCAGGTCCCTGACCCTCCCAGACTCAGATTATGAGCCTTCCGCAGCTGCTGATGCGCTTGCCCTATTATCTCGGGGCCTTGGGTCCCTCACGTCGCCCGTGGTGGTTCCTGTCCGCTGTGGGCTCCTCTCGTGGTCAGTCCACCAGGTCCCCGACACACTGGAACCAGGTGGTGTCAGAGGCGGAGAAGCTCGTGGGCTATCCCACCTCCTTCATGAGCCTCCGCTGCCTGCTGAGCGACGAGCTCAGCAACATCGCTATGCAGGTGCGGAAGCTGGTGGGGACTCAGCACCCTCTGCTTACCACTGCCAGGTGAGCGACCCCTTTCCCTCTGACTCACGCGACGCATTCGAGTCTCTTCGTGGCCAGCGAACCCACTCTACCTCGCTCAGACTCGCCCCCTGCCAATCTTTTATCTCTTTCTTCCCTCCGCCCCCCTAGACATTGCTTTTCTGCTCTAAAGTCCACGTACTCTTCGTATACTTAGCCAAGTGGAGAAATGGGTTTCGTATGAGGGGCACTTGCGTGCTTTTCAAGATTTTGCTTCTTAACTGTTGAAAGTGAAGATGCTTCAGTGATTTGTGGAAAAATGGAGCAAGGATGTAGGTTTATTAAGTCGCTTTATAGATAACGGCCTTTAAAAGTGAGATAGATTAATTTTCAAGTCTTCACTATTCAAGGAGTCATCTCCAGAAAGAGCAGAAAAAGTTAACAGTTCTTGCCAACGAGTGTTCAGGCTTGAAGTAGGAATTTATCCAGGCAGTAGTAATTATCCTCTTGAGGTTTTAGTCACTTTTGCTAGACTACTCTGAAACGTGCTATTAAGGTTATAAACCCCTTTTCCACTTAAAAAAAAAAACCTGCACCTTTTGATTTATAATCAATTGCAAACATACACAAAAGTTTCAAGAATAAAAACAGCACAAAGAATGTACTTGTATACCCTGTAATCAGATTCACATATACATTATTCATGTGTGTGTGTATATGTATATATATTTTTTCTTGGATCACTTGGTGGATTGCATACATCAGAGTCCTTTACCCTGAATCCTTAAGTATCTATTTCATAAGCATAGGGATATTTTCTTATATGTGTGTAGTGCAGTTATTAACCTAGGTACATTTAATATTGATACAATACTTTTAATGTTCTTTTAGCAGTCTTTACCTGCAGTACAGAATCCAGAGTAGAATCAGGGGTTGCATTTAGTTGTTATCTCTAGACTCCATCAATCAGGATTCTCCTGTGACTGTCCTTGGCCTTTAGGACTAGATCAGTTCCCAACTTGGGCAGCTTTGCCTTCCAGAGAACATATGACAGTGTGTGAAGACATTTCTGGTTATCACAAGTTGGAGCCTGTAGAGGCCTGAGGTGCTGCCCTGTAGTTCCCACGACGGGCTCACAAAGAAAAACTTTTCTCTCAAAATGTCAGTAGTGCCAATATGAAGAAATAGAGGAGAGAAGCCATCTCCCCCCCCATTTTCTAGTCAACTTTTATTTATTTTTTGTTTTGTTTTTTTGAAACAGTGTCTCACTGTGCAGTTCAGGCTGGCTTTGAACTTACCATATAGACCAGGCTGGCCTCAAATTTGCAGCAATCCTCCTGCCTTAACCTCCTGAGTGCTGGTATTACAGGTGTACGCCACCACACCTGGCTTAAACTTTTACTTTTATATAACTGTATGTTCACAGGCAGAATACAGTAATAACATGGACATCCAATATAGTCAGGATCCCCCAAATGGTAACATCTAAATGAAACTGTAGTTCAATGCAACAAGCAAGATAGCTATATTGGAACAGTCAAGATGTAGAACATTTTCATTATAACAAAGAACCCTATTGTGACCCTTTTTAACCAGACTCCCTGTCGTTGCCCACCTCATTGCTTAATTTTTTTATGCAACACTTGTTGTTTTCTTTTTGTAAGTTTCCAAAAGCAATAATGAAATAATTTTATTTAACATTCTTTTTAATTATCAGATATGTCACTTTATGATTGGGCTAAATTTGTCTTGTAGCTAGAATGCTCTCCAGAAATTCTAAGTGACAAATACTCACAGAACCTGCAGTCCTATGATGTATGTATACAATGTATATATATATTTTTTGTGATAATGGGAGTTGAACCAGGGCCTGCATACTGAGCAACATCCTCAACCCTTTAAAATTTTTATTTATTTATTTATTAGAGAGAGAGTCTCACCAAGTTGCCCAGGCTAGAGTTGAGCTTATGATCCTCTTGCCCCAGCCTCCCAAGTCTCTAGGCTAACAGGCATATGCCACCAACTCTGGCAATATGTGTGTGGCTTAAAGCTTAATAGTGAAACTAATGAGCCTGCTATACTACCTAATTTTAGAACTATAACTTTGTCTATCCTGTTGAAGTGTCCAGTGTATTCAGCCCAGTGATAGAAAACCTTTTAGAGCTTTTAGTGATACACACAGCCCTCTGTAGCACACATGCCATAGGTTCACCACCACTGCAGCCTATCTTCTGGGCTTCTCTATACTGGTTTTTGTTGTTGATTTTTCCTTTTTTAAATCATGTAGATGTTTTCCTAAACAATAACATTTTAAAATTTGCTCACTTTTTCTTACAGATATAGTGGTTTACAAATATAATGGTTTATTGGATATGGCTTTCTCTGACTTATGTTTTATTTATCATTGTTTCTGAGATTCATCCATGTTGTATATATTACTGTATTTCATTAGTTAGTCACTGGTACCTGGAATTCCACCATGGCAATAACTGTAGTCTTCTAGTCGGCATTTTATTGTTTGTATTTTTTGGTGTTATTAAAAAATGTTGCTATGAATATGTTCGTATGTCACTTGGTGTACAAATCTTGAGGGTATAGATACAAGAATATAATTATTTCTTTGGTTTACTTTTTGGCACAGGGTCTCACTATGTAGTTCAGATAGACTGAACTGATTTGATTTTATAGCAGTCCTCCTGCTTCAGCCTCCCAAGTACAGGGATTACAGGTGTATGCCATGATGCCCAGTTAACTGTTTCTTTTAGGAGATAATACCATATTGTTTTCTAAAGTGGTTGTACCTATTTATATGCTAACAAGTATTGTCTGGGTTTAGGTAACCATGTTTTCAGGACAGTAGAACCATGAGATTTCTCAAGTTTTGCTAATCAAGAAGAGGTTTCTGTATATGTGGTGGGAATGGTAGTGGACTTGTAGCGGTAGAGTGCATTGTGAGTATTGTAATCCCTTTAATAAAGCTTTGAAATGAAATAGGCAGAGCTAAAAAGAAGCTTATTAATGTTTGGAGAACTGCAATTCCATATCTACTTAGTAGCCAGGACATGAGGTGAAGGCTGGGAAAACGTCCCCCCTGAGGTTATCAAAGACACACCAGATGAAATCTTGTGAGACATTCCTGATTGTAGCTTGCCCTGCCCAGTAGTCACATAGTACAGTAAAAGAATTGAAGAGGAACAAAATAAATAGCAAATTTTACCAAAGTTGTTGTGATACCATAATGAGTTATATTTTATAAGGAAGAGCTAGTCTGCATTAATTTTATTGCATTTACTGTGACATGTTGCAAATTATTTAAACTAAACTCATGTGGACAGTTAACAAAGAAACATTTGAATGGAGATACGTACATATACATGTGTGTATATGTTTGTTCTACATCTGTTTTAACAAAGGAGAAGTCATTTGATCAATAGATTATCAGGTAATGGCTCTTGCAAAGTTATAAAAACATAGATTAAGCGGCTATCTTATTTCAGGTACTGTGCACCATAATTTCAAATTTTGTCAGCAAAGCATTGATGATTAACAGGAAGATACTCTCAGCATGGTCACCAAAGGGCACAAAGACCCCTTTAAGATGGTAGGAAATTATACTTGGGCAATTATTTTCCAATCATAAAATGACCCATTTCACATTCTGAGTTTCTATTATTTGCTTAAATCAATATTCTAATCCCTTGGACCATTTTCTTTTTAAGTAAATCTACAATGTATGTTTAGGATGAGTAATGCTTAATAGCATTAAAATTTAAATGAATTTGTAATATTTTTGGCAAACAGTAGGAGAAAAAAAATTGGCATACTTCATTATTTACTGCTTCTTTTCTTTAACCCAACCTCTTAAGAAAAGGGAAAAAGAGCCTGGAAGTATACTCTTTAATTCAGCAATTTAATTCAGAAGTCCGGGTAATGTAAAATGATATAGATACTCTAGAAAATAGCTTAGCAATTTCTTTTAAAATGAAACATACACTTCCTATACATCCCAGCAGTTGTACTCCCAGGCATTTACCCCAGGAAATAAAAACTTTTGTTTATATCAAAACCCATACAGGAATGTTTATAGCATTCTTATCTGTAAGAGCCCCAAACTGACCAACCCAAATGTCATTCACTGGTAAATCGTTAAGTAAATTAGTACATACACAACAGTAAAATACTACTTGACAGTTACAAAGCAATAAACTATTAATATATATAAGTTGGATAAGTCTCAAAGGAGTTATACTACTTGAAAAAGTTAATTTCATTCCTTCAAAGGTTAAAAATAGAATTTTGTTACATGGTCTAGCAGTTCTAGTGTTAAGTATATATCCAAAAGACTATGAAACAGAGTTTCAAAGAAATATTTGTGTATCAACAAGTTCATAGCAGCTATATTCACAATAGCCCAAAGGTAGAAGGTGTCTATCAATGGCTTTTCTCTTTCCTTTCTTCCTTCCTTTCTTTCTTTTTTTTTTTTTTTTGTGACAGAGTCACTACGTAGTACAGGCTGGCCTTAAACTCGCTTATGTAGCCCAGGCTGGTATGGAACTCTTGGTGATCCTCCTGTCTCACCCTCCCCAGTGCTGCGATTACAGGTGTGCACCCCCATCTAAAGAAGAACTTCTGGCATGTGTTATAGCATGGATGAACACTCAGGACATGTTAAGTGAATAAGCCATTCATAAAAAAGAAAAATACTATTGGGGCCACTTATGTGACTATCCAGAGTAGGCATAGTCAGAGAAACAGAACAGAAATGGAAAGAAATTGGAGGGAGGGGGAAAGGAGGACTTGTTTAATGGGTATAGAATTGCAATTTTTATATATACACAAAAATAGTTAAAATAGTTGCACTCTAATTTCAGCTCACTGAAAAGATAGGTTTGTGCTAATATTGTTTGGACAATTACATGCTGGTATCTTGTACTTTGAGTAACTAAAGACAATAATACAAAATGTATTAACCATTGTTACCCTTCTGTCATATTGTTTTGGAATTTTTTTGTTTCTTTTTCTTTAAAATAAAAATTAAAAAAGAATTGCACTTTTGCAAGATAAAGAAATTCTGGTGTTTGGTTGCTCAGGAATGTATAGTTAACACAGTATATGCTTAAAACACTACATACTTAAAAATGGATAAGATGGTAATTCATATGTGTATATTTTACAACTTTTTGAAAAGTCAGCCATTTTTAAGATGTAAAACTGTAGATGCTGAGAACAAATGAGAATGAGGGGTGTCTAGAGTTGGGGACAGAGTGGGGAGTAGGGAGGAGTGTACATACAAAGAGGTATATTGTGGTGTTGCAGTATTTCAAATCGTGATTGGGGTGGTAGTTACTAGAATCTAGACAAGACAGAAAGTTGCCTGGACCTGTACAGTACTGTGGAACTTACACTTACATGTGAATGCAGAATGAAAAAATGCAGAAAATGAGGTAAGTTCTATACTTTAACTCTCACTAATGCACCAATATCAGTTTTTGATTTTAACATTGTACTGTAGCTGTAAAAGACATCACCATTGAGTGAAGCTCAGTGAAGGGTATGTAGGACTCTAAAACATTTTTGTAACTTCTTGTTTGTATTTATTTCATTATTTCAAAAAGCTCAGAATTATATCCTGTAAAATTGGGGGAAAGGGAGTGAGGGCTGGAAGTCCCGAGGCCTGTGTTATAGCTCTTCTCTGTAGACCCCAGGCAAATCACTCCATCGATCTAGGCATTTAGAAAACAATGAAGAGTTTGGATGATTTCTTTGTATTGCCAATTCTAGTCTTATCTAGAAAACAGTGTATGTGACAGGTAAGAAAGCCCTTCTCAGTTCTCCATTGGACAGTGGCAGACTGACTGCATGTAATAATATAAGCACCTCCTACAACTTAGTCCTTTTCTACAATTTCAAAGCCCTAAGAACTCAGAAAACAATTTTTTTCAGACTCATAAATCTGACCTGGTAAGAAACTATTTATAGTGTTTATTTATCCCACTGAATGTGAATATTCATGCATTTTGCAGTAGAAATATTAATGTGTTTGATTCAGGGTGCTGCCCTAGTTCCTACTGGAGTATTGGGTTAAAAGTACCTTCTTAAAATCAGAAAAATATAAAATTGTGAAGGGCATTTGGCTCTAGGGCTTTGGGTGAGGGAGTGTGCCTCTGTCCAGCCTGGGCACTGATGTGTGGGCCGTGACTTCCCGGCTTCTGCTGGTGGTGTGGGAGAAGGTGAGGGTAGCCACGGTGTCTCAGGCTCTCCTTCCTTCCATTACAGCTTGCACCAGTCATTATCAGGCCCGTAATTAAAGGAATTATCCTCTTGTGCATGACCATCTATGTGTCCCTCTCTATCCAGCTCCCCTCCTGCCTGTGTCCCCCCATATTCAGGCCCCCTTTCCACCTCTACAAAACCCTAACAGCTTTTAATTTATTGTTTAAATTATTCATATTTTGGGTGTTTAGAGAAGGGAACCTATGTGATATTTAATCTCTGCGTCTGATTTATTTCTCATTATGGTCTCACATAACTCAAATTTATCCTTAACGCTCAGTAGTGCTCCATCTTTACTGTCAATCAATTTTATTTCTGATCATTACAATTTAACTACTTTTAGCTTTAGTAAATTCACATCATGTACTATCTCCTGTTAAGAATTTAAATGCTTTTAATATACGGAAGATACTTAATTGTTTAAAAGTTGATGACTAATACTTTTCCCACTATAGAATGGCTAAATTTCTATTGTTGTTTAAACATAGGTAACTTCTTTGAGCAGTGGTTTTGTTCATTTTCGTTGGTTATTCTTCATAGATTTGGCTTTTAAGAGTAAATTTTTACTTAAACATTCTGCCTTTGTTTTTGTCTTCAAAACTCTCTGCAGTATGATTCAGACTTTGGTAGATGGGGTTAATTTGGTATGCCTTTACAGCAGACAAACTGACATGTAGTCTCTTCTCTTAGGGAGCATTGATTCCTTGGTAGAGACTTCTTGTTCCTGAGTTCACAACAGCTATGTGGGTACCCAAAGAATGTTATTAGTCTTTTCTATGTGGTGAAGTTCTTCAGAGCTTTTGAATTTATTATTAGAAATTTAATTTTAGTCTCTTCCATGTTTATGAAAGAAGCTTTCTAGATTCAGTTCTGTAATTACTAACTGAAAACCTACATTACTTATAAGGAATTTTTTCTTGCATGACTAGGAGAAAATTATAAATTTTAATTCATTCCACAAATATTTGAGGTGCTCTGGGCATGGGGTGTTCAAACAAGAGTTTAAGACTCAGTTACTGTCACCCAGGAATTAATGAGAGGCAGCATAGTGAGCATGAGCTCTGGAATTAGGTTTTTTGGGTTCCCCTTATGCTGCTCCCGCTACCAAGGTATGTGATATCAAAAGGTTTACTTAACCTCTCTGTGCCTTGGTTTCCTCATTATAAAATAAGGGTAATAATTGTACCTAAATCATGAGGTTTTGTGAATTTTAAATGAGTCACTATAGATAAGGTGCTTAGAAAAGCACCTAGCATATAGCAAATCCAAATGGTAGCAGTTAGTAGTAGTAGTGTTAGAAATTTGTTTTAGTGGAGACACATTCACAGAGTCAAAGTAACTTGAGAGAAATGTACTAGCATCTTTGAACAATGTGCTGTAGAGACAGAGAAGAAGGAAAACATCTCTCCACTGAAACTGAAGATACCCAGAGACCAGGTGGCTTGTGAGTTGGGTCCTTCTGGATGGGAAGGATATGACAGAGGGAGGAAAAGAAATTAAGGCACAGAAATTGCTTGGCGAAGTCTTTGGAAATTTGTAATTGGGTGTAGGGAAAGCATGGGTTGGGATGGGATGAGTGAGGCCGAGGGATAGGTTGGAGATTCTGCCTTGATAGAGTAGCTGATGCCCCTCTATAGTAAACGAATGGAAGACTAGGCAAAATATATGAATCCAATTATATTTTACTTTTATTACTAAAGGATATTCATATAGAGCAATTTCTTTACCTATCCAACTTAAATGTTTATTGTTTCCAGTTTTTGGTTATACAAATAAAACTTGAAGAAAAGAGAGTTGTTGATTTAAAAGATGAAAGAAAGGAAAAGTTGGGGCCAAATTTTGAGGAATTCTGTATGTCATCACAGAGACACAGTATCCCACACCTCTGACTCAGTGGAGTTTAATTGCTCACGGATTCAGTCCATGACCGGCTGACTCCAAAGCACATGTCGTGGTGGAAGGGCAGAGCGGAGCACAGATGTTTACTTCGCGGTGGCTAGGAAGCAGAGCCGAAGAGCGACACAGAAGAGTGGGTAAGGGACCTCATCTAGTACCAAGGACACACCTCCTGACCCACCTGGACACACTGAGGAGTGTCCTTTGCTAATTGGCTAGGTCTTTCTTAATCCAATGAAGTGGGCATATCAAGATTAATGTCAGCCAGGTTAGGAAGCTTTAACCTTAGTCAGGTGTGGTGGTGATGTACACTTGTAATCCTAGCACTCTTAGAGTTGAGGCAGGAAAACCACAAGTTCATGCCCAGCCTGGGCAACTTAGCAAGACCATAAAATAAATTTTTAAAAGGGATGGGGTGGGGTGGGGATGTATTTCAGCACAAAGGCCCTAGGCTCAATTACTAATACTGGGTTAAAAAAAAAAAGATGTAGTCTTATCCTGAAACTAGTGGAGACTAAAAGTTAAGCAGTAAAGCAGAGGTGCCTTTTTGAAAGCTGACTTGGACAGCTGTGGAAGTTAGGAATTGCAGAAAAGAAAAGCTGAGGGGAGGAATACATGGCAGAAGATGGCTGTGATTTATCCATTTCTTCTTTCAGCAGCTAGTTAGGTGTGTGCCTTAATGTCCAGGTTCTGTGCTTACCGTGGCAAGACGCAAAGGATGCGGAGCCATGTCCCCCTCCTCCTCACAGCGGACTTGTGCCCCCTACCAGTCCATGTCTGCGAAGAGGAAGACTCTGCTGGACCCAGTCAGGTCATAACAGTGCCATAAATGTGAGTGGAAGAATGTGCCAAGAGAACAGAGTCTCCCCGGAGACAGCCCCTCTTCTCAAGGACCTGCGCTGAGGAGGTCAGCAGCGGTTTCATACTAGGAAGAGCAACTTCATTGCAGTCAGGCACTCTCACTGGTGTGATAGATGCTGCCAATGGAATAAGTTCTGTTTTCAGTTTGTACTTTCATTCATTTTGGTTGTATAAGAACTGTTACCATGTAGTTAATATTTTTTGTTCATATTTAAATACCATTTTAATAAAAACAAATTAAGGCAATATTGAATGATTGAAGTTTTACCTTTTAAAGGTGCCCATATATTACTCAAGGGAGAGGGATACTACAGTCTGCTTATTTTGAACCCAAGAAATGAGACTAAATTGATTGTAGGTTTTTAGGTGCTGTTAATAGAATATTTAATTCTTGAAATAGAATTTGGACACATTTTTCTTCTCATCTTGCTCTTACTACTGTATTGTGAACTACTTTAGGTCAATACTGTAGTATATAATTGTTCTTTTTTTATTGTTCTAAGGTTCAAAATTTCCTCTTTTCCAAAAACACCCTAGAGGTCCATTAGTTACAACAAATATCAGTGTTGGTGGGTTGAAAGAAAAGTTCAATGATTATTTTCTCTAAAAATAGCTACCCTGGAGTGGGTTTTAAAAATAAGTACCAGGTAGTAATCCTCCAAATAGTTGTTTCTGATTTAATACTTACCAGAAGTTCTAGATACGTCTATAGTTAATGACTGCAGCTGAATTTGTTTTTCTTCCTCTGACTCACCAAAGGCTCTTCACAGCCCTTCGTTTTTTTCTTTTTGTGTACTGAAACTTCATTTTATCAAATATTTAAAAATAGCTTCAAAAATTGCTATTCTCCCAGAATCTCCTTGGAATGTTACTTCATATGCTGCAGAGATTTTTTTAAAAAAGCAAACTGAATTGGTTTTATTTCCAGTATTGTGAGCCTACAGATAGGTCTAAGTAAATATTGTTAGCCAGGTATGGTGGTACATGCCTATAATCTCTGCATTCTGGGAGTCTTAGGCAGGAGGATCCCTGCAAGTTTGAGGCCAGGCTCAGGTACATAGTGAACTTAAAGCCAGCCTAAACTATGCAGTGAGACCCTGTCTCAAAAAAAAAAAAAAAAAAAAAAAAAAAAAATATATATATATATATATATATATTTATATATATATATTCTAAAAACATAGCAGTATGTTTTAAGTCCTTTCAAACATTGATAACTTGCATAAACATACTATACTCTTGATAGTGTTTAATAGTTACAGGGGCTTTGTAACAGGTGATTTCTGTTAAATCATTAGATATCACCAAATAAATAATATTTACTTTATTCTTCAAATAAAAATATCATCATAAATTGTCTGTGTTGAGATTTCTTTCTAACTTTAAACTCTTTCCTTTCCTTTTTGTTTGTTTTTTGAGACAGGGTCTTGCTATGTAGTTCAGGCTGGCCTTGAAGTCACTATGTAGCCCAATCTGACCTCAAATTTGAGGCAATCTTCCTGTCTCGATCTCTTGAGTGCTGAGACTACAGATGTGCACCACCATGCCTGGAAGCATGTCTTAGTTTACTCTCTCAGGAAGTTTTTATTGTGAGTTCTAGGGTAGAAACTTCCATGTGCTAGTTACCCCCTCTACCACCCTGGGAGGAGGAAATAGGAGAGAAGAGAGGTGCAGAGGAGCAAGTTCAGATCTTCCCGGAAAATATGCCTTCTGCCTGGTGGTTTGCTAGGTTGAAACACAGGATATGGGGCGGTGGGACTTGTATACACAGAGACATTACCATTTTTCATGTTTGTTATCTTTTTAAGCGAAAGTCAAGTAGTTATGGCAGCAGTTTTGGCCTGGTTATGGTTGAGAAAGTGACTATCAAAAATGGCAGTCTTGTGTCTTGATTTTGGCCGTGGTGTCTTCTGACATAGTACTGACTCCTAAAGATGCAGCTGCATGCGACCCTTTGCCTAGGCTATTCCTTTTATACTGTTGCATGTTTAAAGAGAATATCACATACTTTCATGTAACTAATACTATAGTATATGCGTAATTTTATTAAAAGCATTTTATATAGTTTATTTTAAAATCTTATTTTCTGACATACTCTGTAGTAACTGTATTTAAAATGACGCATGTCATATCTATGACTATAATTTTATGAGTTGATAAAAAAGAATGCTAGAAATAGACATCTAAAAGTTGGTGATATTAACCCTAGCATTTTAACCTAACTTTACAATTACTTAAAAATATACCTGGTCAGCTTAGCAAATATGTGGTTGAACATTTTCATTCTAGGTCTTTTTTTTTTTCTGTCTTTTTGAGACAGGGTCTCACTATGCAGTTCAGACTGGCCTTGAGCTCACTTTGTAGCCCAGGCTGGTCTGAAACTTGCAGCCATCCTCCTGCCTCAGTCTCCCAAGTGCTGGGATTAAAGGTGTATGCCTGGCTCCATTCTGGATCATTTTACTATTTCATAGGATGAGTTGAATGATTTTTTTTATTTTGAATGTTTATTACAATAGTAAGTTCTTTGTTAAATATTCAGAGTAATTTGTCTTGTCCCAGAGAGGGCAATTTTAGGATCTTGATGGTTTAATTTCCCTGTAAATCATATTATGTTCTTGATTATCTGTGTGTATTATCCAATAAAAAATGTCTTTTCAATTCTTAGTAGACATTATCTTTCTACTTGTTTGCTGGTTCTACCACTTTCATTTGGTAGTGAGTTTGGGAATGTGGACTGATTTTAATTTCAACTTGAAATTCTAACTAATTTTAGTTTAACTTAATTATGGTGAAAACACTATAAAAAGCACTGCAGTTTAGGGAGGTAGTATTGTATAATGTTTGAGATTAGAAGATGGGTTTATGAGCCTACCAACACCTGAATTTTTTTTTTTTTTTAACCAGGAATTGAACTCAAGACCTTGCACTTGCCAGTCAGGTGCTTGTGCTGCTGAGCTACATCCCCAGCCCCAACACCTGAATTTTAATTCTAATGCTGCTGTTTACTAGTTATATCAGCTTTAGAATTTCTGGAGCCTTGTTTCCTCATCTTTAAAAGAGATGATACTAATTCCTGTTTCACAGGATTGTAACATGGATTGTACAAACAACATATTTTGAAATGTTAAGTGCCTAATAAACATAGTTGATGTTATTTGTGCCTAAAAGTCATTTCTCTATGATCTGACATTAGTCATCTTTTTCCCCTTCTTTCCCTGAATTTCATTGAGGATGGTTTTAGGAACCCCTGAGGGTAGTTTTAGGAACCACTAGAGTAGTTAAAAATTGGGTGTATAGTGGAAAGAACATATTTTGGAAATAGATCTGGAATCACATGTGGCTTTTGTCACTTACTGCCTACTATTTGGAAAAGTTGATGATTCTGAACTTCAGTTTTCTCATCAGCAAAAATGAGAATAATAATACTTGTCTTGTAGATGAACATTATCTTGTTGTAAGGTTCATTGAATGAAAGACTTAGGTGATAAGGGCCCAAAATAGTTTTCTTTCCTTCTTTGTAAGAAGAAACTATCCTTTCCTATTCCTAAGGAAGGAAATGTCCTTGGTAAACATAGTCATCTTTTTGGAAGCAAAATACAGATGAATTTTGTATTAGAGTTGATTATATTTTGATTAATGAATTTCAAGTAAACTAATATTGCCTGATGAGATAGGAAGTTGAAGAAAAGAGTATTGGTTAGCTTTTGGCCCTGGATTAGATTTTTGAACTTTGGAAGTTAAAGTGGCTTAGTATAGAGAAAGGAGTTCAAAATATGAATACAGGGGCTGGGGATAGAGCTCAGTGGCACAAGTGCTTGCCTGTCAAGTGCAAGGTCCTGAGTTTGACTTCTGGTACCAAAAAAAAAGTATGAGTACAGTTGTTTATTAATATAGACAAAGTAGAAAATAGGGAGTTGAGGGTCTCTCGGATGGGCAAGAATATGTATCACAAGGTGTCTTGGTTACTTTTCTCTCATTGCTGAGACAAAATACCCAACGCCCAAAATGAAGGAAGGAAAGGTTTGTTTAGCTTACAGTTTGTGGAGGTTTCAGTCCATACTTGGATGGTTCTGAGGCAGAGTGGCACATGGCACAGGGCAAAATGTTCAGGGCAGAGAGCACAGCAGAAACAACCAGCAAAAGGGAAGAATGGCCACAGGAATGAAGCAGGCAGCCTCATTCTCTCCCTTACAAATACAAACTATTCCCCTTAGGGTATAGCTCTCACATCCATAATCCCAGCAAACTATCTGCCCTAGGGCAGGTGTAGCTCTCACACCCATAGTCCCAGCATTGGCTCATGGATCAGTCATAAACTCTAAAAGCCACCAAATAACTGCATGAGGATTTGGGGGGACGTGCAGACACAAACCGGAACATTCCACCCCTGGCCCCCCGAAGACTCATGCACATCCCTTTATACAAATAGCATTTAGTCCATCTGCAAGAGTTGCCAAGGTCCTAACAGTTTCAGCATTGCTAAAATGTCCAAGTCCCAAGTCTCCTCCAAGATATAAGGCAAACTCTTAGCTGTGAGCCCCTGTACAAATGAAAAGTTAAACACAACATTCAATGACACAAAGTATACATCGTCATTACAAAAGGTACAAACATGGTGATACAGAGCACTGGGACCAAAGCTAGGCCAAAATACAGCAGGGCTAACATTCTGTTCTGTAGTTCCACATCCAGCATCTGAAGCAACTTGCGGCACATTGTGAGCTCCAAAGGGCTTGCATGAGCCCACCCCTATGGCTCTTCTGGTGGTTACAGCTCTCACGGCTTCTCTCTTAGGCTCGCTTTGCTCCCTCTGCAGTTTTCCTTAGATGATCCACAGTCCTGTCTTTTCTAAACTTAAGAGGTCTCCAGGGCACCTTTTGCTTCACACTCACAGCCTCATGTATTGCCCTCTCCGGGGCACACTGCCTGGCCTCCCAGGCCTTCTGAAATCTGGGTGGAAGCCTCTTTAACCTCAGAACTCCTGCATTTTCCTTGCACCTAAAGCTAAGGCCACATGTATGATGCCAAGGTCTGCTGCCTTCTGGAGCAGTAGCCAAACTTTCCTCTCTCTTGGCCTTAGGGGTCGAGTGCCTGGATCGCTGGTCATACTGAATCCAATGCTGAGGAGCAAATTCTCTATGCTGCCGCCATTCTGGAACTTGGTGTGGCTGCCGCCGCCATTCTAGAACATGGAGCTCTTTGGCTTCCTTCTCAAGGCAAGGTCTCTCACCTTTACAGTTTTGAGGCTGCAAAGGATGGAGACTTGCTGCTTGTGATGCTCTCAGGCCATCTTTTCCATTCTCTTGTTCCTTCTCAGCAATAGAGATCTCCTCAGCCTTATCTTTGCAATCAACAGCTTTACCGGAGCTTCCTTTCTGGCCAAACTCACAACGTTTTAAATCATCCTACTGGGCTCTTTGCTTTTCATTCTCAATATAAACGTGGCTAAAAGCCACCAACAATAGCCATGCCACTGCCGCAACATTCGACTGCCTTGAAATTTCTTTTGCCAGATTAACCAGTTCGCTGCTGCCCTTAATCTCAGTCTTAGGCAAAGTTTCTGGACACAGGCAAAATGCAGACAAACTTTCTGCTAAGCCATAACATACATCATTTGGAGTCCAACAGCCAATGCAGTCCTTCTTTCCAACAGAAACTTTCCAAACCCGGTCCTTAACGGCAGGATTTCCACTGGCCTTCTGGTCCTCCGCACTCTGACCAGAATCTCCCATACAGAACAGCTGAGGGCGTTCCAGCACATCCCTTTCAGGCAACATCTCTGAACCTTTCCAAACTCTTCCCACAAGCCATTTCCAAAGGCTCTTGAACCACATGGTCAGTTATAGTCACAGCAAAAACCCCACTCCTGGTACCAAATTCTGTCTTGGTTACTTTTCTCTCGTTTCTGAGACAAAATACCCAATGACCAAAATGAAGGAAGGAAAGATTTATTTAGCTTACAGTTTGTGGAGGTTTCAGTCCATACTTGGATGGTTCTGAGGTAGAGTGGCACATGGCAGAGGGCAAACTGTTCAGGGCAGCAGAGCACAGCAGAAAAGCAGCAAAAGGAAGGAATCGCCACAGGAATGAAGCAGGCAGCCTTATTCTCTCCCTTACAAATACAAACTATTCCCCTTAGGGTATAGCTCTCACACCTATAATCCCAGCAAACTATCTGTCCTAGGGCAGGTATAGCTCTCACACCCATAGTCCCAGCATTGGCTCATGGATCAGTCATAAACTCTAAAAGCCACCAAATAACTGCATGAGGATTTGGGGGGACATACGGACACAAACCATAACACAAGGTTTTGTAAATTCTCAGGTCATTCTAGAAATGAATAAGACATTACAGCCTTTTTTTTTTTTCCACCCTTGCTAGAGTTAGGGGAAACTTTTGGGGATAGTAGGTCTCAGTCTTTTGGAATTTGGTAGATTGTTTAAGGCTGAATTGGCTGCTGTTTCAGGAGCCACTGGGGCTCCTGGAACCATGAAGGCTCTTAAATGTCTGATAGTTAGGGACCCAACAGGCTGTTCAGAGATGAGAACAATTGGTCTAGTTTACGCATTAAAAGCAGGGTGCTTTGAAATCCTGCAGTTGCACTGAATGTCAGTTTGGTAAAGTTCCCTGCAGATAGATGAATTCTCCTCTTCTGTGATGTGGAACTATGTGACACTTCAGGAGTTTCTCGTGTTCTGTGGATACAGTTTGTTTGTGCATGGCCTCCTTCCTCCTTACTTGTTTTCCCTATCTCCTCACTTTCCATGAAGCTGCCATGGAAAATACCAAGCCGTCTGCATTCACACTGGGTAAGCTCTGCTTAACTACTGGGACTCAACTCGGATGTTAGCATTTTTGCTAAGTGTTCCTTGATTTCTCTCGGTTAAATTGCTCATCCTTCCAAATTCTGACTTCTCAAAAAACAAGCAATGATATTCCATTCCATTCCCTTGTGACCCCCACCTGCTCATGTCACACGATGGGCACATTTTGGGCATGAGTTTTGCAGGTCATGACTGGAGCTGCTTCAATAGCAGCTGGCTGCTTCATGGATTACCTGACCCAGCCAGCTGAGATCTCTAATTTTAGTATGTATTTCCAAGACTGAGCTTTTTGAGAAAGGTGGTCTCTCTTTATATCTTTATTGTTCAACAATACTTGACACAGAAGTCATCAGTAAGGACTTCTAGAGTTGAAATGAACAGAAGTTCTTACCCTTTTCCTGACCTTTGCTTAGTCATTACTTTAATTAGATCATGGTGTTCATGTTACATATTCTTTATGCAGTGAAGATAGAAATCACCTTCTAAAAGACAAAAAGAAATTGCACTTAAATTATAGTGGGTTGATTAAAATTAGGTAGAGAAACTTTTCTAGTAATAACAATTGTTAGTAATGGAATGCTTTTGCATCCTTTTTATTTTGAAATCTTCCATGCAGTTGCCATACACCTTGAAGAGACAGGGAAAAGCAACATAAAATCTCTTATGAGTCTCTGCAGTAAAGCAAATGTTTCAGAAAGTGTTGGCTATATCTAATATAGTGTAGAAATATATTTAGTTTTAAGATATTATAGGTAGAATTTCAGAACATGTTGTAATTAGCAGGTGCACAACTTCCAAAAAAAAGGAAACTGACATTCCAAAATTTGTTCCTTTATCAAGAACAGTTATTTCCAAATAGTGCTTCATACTTTTGGCAACTTCATTACAAATGCAGCAATTCCTGATTCATATGATTGTGATTTGTAAAAATAATCTAGATGTAAGCTATTGACAAATCATTTTTAAAATAACAACCTTAACAAAATCCTCATATTTTGGCATTTCCATGAGTGTGATAAGTTCAAATGCTGGAGCCTCTAAGCAGAAATAAAAGAAAGCTCATTTAGGATGAAATGGCAGACACTTCTAATAGGGAAGTTCTCATTTTGGTTTCTGCTGTCTTGCTCTTACTGGATAACCAAAAACCAGAGCACAGCATCTGGAGTTATTTAGGCAGTATCACTAGGTTTAACAAAATGGATCCCTAATCATAAAGCTCTTTGTGGCACTGAAAAATGCTTTTAAATAGGTAAGATTCAGATGGTTAGTAAAAATGTCTTAGAATTCATAAAGGCTCAAATCATGAGTACAGAGTGTGGGTGTATTAGAAATAAGACTGGTGGAGTCAAGTTATTCATATGCCTTAAGAAGAAAGTGATCATTCCCTAAGCCTTTCCCTTAGCATGGTCTCCAGTAAAATAGGCAATTTCTGCTTGTGGCAGGAGGCAGAGAGATACCACAGGAAGCAGGTGGGAGGGCCTTTCCAGGCCATGCGCCCAGAGACCCACCTCCTTCACCCAGTCTTTATCTTCCAACATCGTATTTAGCTGTAAGCTCATCAGTGGACTAATGCAGTAAGCAATAACATAATGGTTGTTTTAGTTTGAAAGACATGTGCCAAAGGTATAAATTTCTTTTTATTGTCTTTTCCCGTGTTTTAACAAGTTTTGCTGCAGGGAGATGAAGAACAAGCAATGCCTCAAAGCCCCTAACTTAAGTCTGTCCTTTGTTTTGGTCTTGTTAGATAGGATAAGTGGGAAGAACAATAGCTAAGTATTGGAAACAACTTTGATTTCAATTAAGGAATGTAATTGAAAGAGGTATCTATTTTGCCGTGAGTCAAATGTTTACGGACCTCGGTGTATTAAAGCGCAGTTAGGGATATGTTGAGGTAAAAAGGATTTCTCTAATTTGCAAGGAAACTAGATGTAAGCTGCCTTTATTACTTTCTTGTTGAGAGACAGTACCTGACACCCACAACTTAGAGGAGAGGCTTACTTTGGCTCACAGTTTCTAGAGGTTTCCGTCCATAGTTGGCTGGCTCAAGACAGGGCAGCATGGTAGAGGTGCATAGCATAGGGGAGTTGCTTGTGGCAGGAGGCAGAGAGATACCACAGGAAGCGGGTGGGAGGGTCTTTCCAGGCCGTGCACCCAGAGACCCACCTCCTTCACCCAGTCTTTATCTCCCAACATCATATTCAGCTGTAAGCTCATCAGTGGACTAATGCACTAATCCACTGATCAGTGTCACTTGCCCATGATCCAGTCACCTCCCCAAAGCCCTGCCTATGAGCACATGAGGCTTGGGGGAGCGTCTAGCTATAAACAATAACATAAGCATGGGAAGCCTTAAGTGATGCCAGATAGAAGCAATCATAATTTTTAGTAATTGCCAAGTGAGTTAAATGTTACAGTTCAAGGTAGACCACTGTAGGTGAGCTAAACCAAGGGCAGAAGAGGAATTTTAAGAAGCTGCTTGAAAAAAATCAGTAGAATTTGCAAAGACAGACAATAGGAAGAAGCTGTTTCTGCTCTTCCTTTTAATTAAAAAGGAAAGTGTGTCAATTCCTGGTACCAAAAAAAAAGCGGGGGGCAAGTGTGGAAGTCAGGATGAGCAGTATCATCTTAAAGACACAATTGATTTTTTTTTTTTTTTTTTTTTTAATTTTTTTGCGGTACTGGGGATCAAACTCAGGACCCTGTGCTTGCTAGGCAAGCGCTTATTCCACTGAGCTATATCCCCAGCCCAAGCAGTATCATCTTGATTTTGAGTCAAAATCACCATTAATCATGTAGAAGGATTTTTAGCTCAGTGAACCCAAGGACACGTGTTGATGAGTCAGCATGTTGTAAGTCCCCTTAGTTCAGTCCCATAAAACAAAAACAAAAACAGGTTTGAAAATGCTGGAAAAGGTAGGAGAGTGATACAATCCAGTATATTCACACCGAAGCAGCAGTTTTTTATTACTGAACTTGGACATTTTGTGCAGTTTAACTGAGGAAAGAAATACAAAGAAGCCATGTATCTTTACTAGAAAAACTTGAACTTTAAATGATAAGTAACTAACATCTGTCTAAACTGTTAGAGATTCTGATGTTAAGAAATAGATTTTCTATGTGCCTTCCTTCTTCCTCATCCTCAGAACTAAAGTAATTCAATTTTTAAATCACATTAAGAAAAACATCATTTGTTGACACTGTGTTTATGCTTTTTCTTGTACATGTTTTACTATAAGTCGAATGTACACTCATTAATATGGTTATTAATAAATTAACCATTAAAATAGTTATCCAAAGGTATAGTGATTAAAACAGCATGGCACTGGCATAAAAACTAACACACAGGTCAATGGGACAGATTTGAGGCTCTAAGGTAGAAGTAAAGCCTAAGAATATAACATGCTTTGGAGAAAGGACAGTCATTTTAATAAGTGCTGCTGGGAACATTGGCGACCTATACAAAAGAATGAAGCTAGACCCCATCTCTCATCATATACAAAAGTTATTTTAAAATGGAAGAAAGACTTAAATGTGAGATCTGAAATTATGAAACTACTAGAAGAAATCATAGGGGAAATGCTTCAGAGTATAGGAATGAGCAAGGATTTAAAACAAAAAAACCCAAACCACAGGAAATAAAAGCAAAAGTAGACAATGGAATTTCATCCAACTAAAAAGCTTCTGCACAGCAAAGGAAATAAGTGAAGAGACAACCTATATAGAGTGGGAGAAAATATCTGTAAAATATGCATCTGAAAAAGTTAATAACCAGTATATATAAGGAACTCCAATTTTATAGCAGCCCCCCCATAATACAATTTTTAAAGTGGGCAATAGATACAAGATCCAAGGAAGACAAACAAATGGGCAAGAAGCCCATGAGAAAATAGCATTCTTAATGAGCTGAGAAATGCAACACCGTATGAGACAGCACCTTACTTCAGTTAGGGCAGCTGTTATTAAAAGACAAAGTGAGTGCTGGTGAGGACGTGAAGAGAAGGAAACCCTTGCACACTGTTGGCGGGAATGTAAATTAGTCGAGCCATTGTGGACAACTCTAAAAATAGAACAATCATGTGACCTGGCAATTCCACTATTGGGTGTGTAGCCAAAGGAAATGAAGCCAGTCTGTCAAAAAGACACCTACCCACTCACGTTTATTGCACTACTATTCATAATTGCCAAGAAATTGAAACAATGTAGTGTCCATCACTTGATAAATAGATAAAATGTGGCATATGTGCACAATGGAATGCTGTTCAACCAGAAAAAGGTTGAAATGCTGTCAACAGCATGGGTGAAACTGAAAGTCACTATGCTAAATGAAATAAACCAGGCACAAAAAGAGAAGGGCCATGTGATCTGTGGAATCTAAAAAGGTTGATCTCATAAAAGTTGAGAATAGAATGGTGGTTACCACAGTCTAGAAAGAATATAACAGGGGAGGAGAAATGGGGAAAGATTGCTTAGTTGCTACTAAGTCATTGTTAGAAGAAAGAAATTCTGGTGTTCTGCACAGTAGGGTGACTATAAATAATAAGTGAGATATATATATTTATGTGTGTATATGTATATTTATGTGTGTATATATATCTAGAAGAAAAGATTTTGAATGTTTTCACCAGAAAGAAATGATAAATCTTAGATGAGAAAGATATACTTACCCTGACTTGAATGTTATACAACATGCACATGTATTGAAACATCCACGGTACCCCATAAATATGTATAATTTTTATGTATCAGCGAAAGGCTGGTACTTCTCCAGCTTGCTTGTCTGTGGGACTGGCTCTGGCTGAGGCAAGGAGAAGGTGACTTTGTTGGAGTGACTTCTGAGCATCCAATTTAGCAGCAGATGGGAGGGAGAATTTTAGGGACTATGAAGTGGTTTCTAATGATAAAGATGACATAGTTTTTTTTTTTTTTTTTTTCTTTCCGGGACCGGGGATCGAACTCAGGGCCCTAGTGCTCAGCGGCAAGCACTTAGCCCACTGAGCTGTACCTCCAGCCCAAGATGACATAGTTTTAAATCATTCTGTAGGAAGTCTTTCTCTAGAGCTGTCAGTGCAAAGGTGTTATAGAGTGTTTAGGGTGGTGTTGCCCTGCATGAAAGCTAAGGAGCAAATGGGTATGTTCTCAAGGACTCTCTGTTGTTGTTTTCATTTTCCCCACTGCTGTCAGGGACTTAGGTTTAGGTTTCTACAGCAACCACAGTCTGGACTACATAATACCAGTGCTTTGCTTGCATGTGGTGTTAACTCTGATGCCTTATACACTACATGTGGCAGAGTTACAGTTGCTATGGAGATCAGTCTTTGGACACACTTGGTTGATAGCGGTGTCTTTTGTATGTGGATTTTGCTGCTGAAAGAAAATGAGGTGATGCTATGAATTGACCAAGAGATGCATATAATTTTGTCAGTTCTTCTGTTATAGTTCAGGATCTCACATTTGAAAATTTTAACTTGTACATTTGCTCACAACCATACTAAAATATGTATAATTTTTTGTAACTGTTTGATACTTGGGAAACAGAAGAAAATAAGATGCTAAAAATCACTTTATTTGAGGAGTTTAGCTCACTTTCTCTTGGCTTGTCTGTACCATTTCAAAAATGTACTGTAAAAATTCAAAGACAATCTTACATAATTTTAGTAGTTTTGTAATAAGGTCAGCTGTTGGTAGAAAAATAAAAGAAGTACAGTTATTCTTGTGAATTTCTGTAGTTTCACTATAGATCCTTGGGATAACTGCTGGTAAGAATTTATTTCTTAGAAAACTGAAGTCTTTTGAACTCTTGTAAATGAAAAATATTGAGGAAGCCGAGTAAGTGATTTTGTTTTCTTTTGACAGTGTCAGTTAAAGTAGAAGACAATTCTCAGCCCTAAATTTAAGCGCATGCAGACTGTCACTAGGTGATTTTATTTGTAGAAGTTTTAAAATAAGTATGATTTTAGGTTGATTTACATTTCTGCTTTGGGAAAGTTGTCCGTAATGGATTGCTATACTACAGTGGTGGTTCTCAACCTTTGCTACAGGCTGGCATGTGAGGCTTTTAAAAACTGATGTTTGAGGCTAAAATGATTAAATTAGAATCTTGGGGGCTCGGGACAAGGCAGGGGTTTACTTGTCCTCAATCTCTCTGTTCTCCCCTCCTCTCTCTCCTTTTCTCTGCTACTGCTTGATACTAATTTACAGCCAGGGTGGCAGCAGTGTTTTCGTCTAGAACCTTATTAAATTTTAGCTACATTTGTAAATTAGGATGCACCAATGGAAATAATATGAAATATTATAGAAAATTTCAAAAGGGTAACTGTCTTCCTAATGCTGCTATAACAGATTATCACAGATTTAGTTTTAGTGGCTTAAAACAGCACAAGTGTATTAGAAGTTTATTGTCTTGTGTTCTGGGCATAAGAAGACAGAAAAGAAGCTTTGGGGATTAAAAGGAGGTTGGCGGAGCCGCCCCCTCCTGGGTGCGAGTGGAATCCACCCCTTTCCCTCTCCAGCTCCCTTCGCTGCGGCCCCTTCCCCCTTCCGTGTGCTCTGCCATCACCTCTCTTCCAGCTCCGACCCTCGCCTCCGTCCATAAGGGGCCTTGAGCCTACGTGGGGCCCCGCCAGGTGTTTCAGTCAAGACCCTTGGTCTCCTGTGTTGCCACATGAAGTAACATACTTTATGTTCCGTGGGTTCCGAGGTCAGGGATTTGGACGTAAGCATCTGTGAGAGCCGGTTATTCAGCCTTCCACACCACCTTAACACAATGACTATGACTTCGGCATTTTCCTCCCTAATCTTTTTTAATATGTGCATTTGTACTTGAATATACTCATTGTGTACAATTTTCTATCCTTTTCTGTGTAGTTTCCTTAGCTATCATTTTATATAGCTAATAGTCCATGATTATCTGATATTACCTATAGCTTCCATTATTATATCACCTGTATATTACACATTCTTACTATGTTAGAGCAGACTGTGATAAGTGTTTTTATTAGATGAATTTCATGATGTGGGAGTAGTGATTTAAAATTATAAACCTTTTTGTAATATTTAATTCAAATTAGCAGATTGGATTTTTGAAGTGTTCTAACCAACTTAAAAATGCTATCAGCAAAATAGGAGAGTGCAGTGTCACTATATCTTTGCCAGTATTGGTCATTATCATTTTAAAAAGACTTTGACTAAGCTAAAAAATTTACACTATTAAATATAACTTAATGAATATTGTGTTTATTAGTTTCTCTACTTTATTCATTTATCTCTCATGATCTGTTTTTAAATTAATCCTTATTAGATCTTTATGTAGTGAAATTATTGTCCAACATGCTATAGGTACTTTTTAAAAACTCAAGTTTTTAATTTTAAATGTTGATATGCTGCTTTCTTTGTGATTCTTCTATTTTCTCTACATCAAAGTTTTTCACTTCACAAAGGTTCACAGAGAATATCTAGTTCTATTTTCTTTTCCTGCTTTTATAACTTAGTCACTGCTCTTAGCAAATTACTAAGAAGCTAAGAAGTTTGGAGCCTTGTAAGTATAGAACTATATGACTATTGTGCCAAAGAAAATATTGAATTAATTGAGTTCCACTTACACAGTTTGTCAGAATTGGAAACAATTTTTTAAAAGAACTGGAGAAGTCTAGCAATTTTAGTGCAATTCTAAAATGTTTGTTGCCTTTTGCTAGGTTTTTTCTTCATGCTGTCATGTTGTGTGTTCATGCAGATAATTGAGAATTATAGTAAGTCATCCTAGTCCATGATAAATGGACAGAATGCCCTTTAATTACATTCTGATTTATTATCTGGTGAAAGTACCTTGCTAACAAATCAACCCAGATATGACTTATTGGATAGCCTTTGCACTTAGAGAAATAATCAGTCTGTAATCATAAACAACATGAACTGTTCATCTTCTCAATTGCTATCATATTTACTCCCTCAAATGCCTATGCCGAGTCTCTTTCCTGTTATTTTTTCCCGTTTCATGGCTCTGTCCCACTGCAGGTTGGAATATTGTGCTTATACATTTTTCTTTTTTTCCCTCAAAATAAGGTGTGCCTGGGAGCAGGGTTCTAACATTTTACCATAGGACTAAAATACCCCTCCATAACAGTAAATAGAAAAAAGTGTCACCATAATGAGCTAATATGTGATTTATTCCCTGCTACCCTGGTAAGAACTAGCACAGCTCTTATTCTGTAAAGAAATAAAATCATTGCCCCCCAAGAATAGCCACCACATCCTTTAAAATCTCCTATTACTTCCTTCTGGTTAAAAAAAAAAGGTTTACAATTTAAAGTCTAAAACTAGACAGCCACCATTCCTTTCATCTGAGACAACTTCCTGGAGAGAAGTGATGCTGGGAGTAGATGTTACTAGGTGAAGTCAGGTCTCTGGTGCAGCACTTACACTGATGGCAGAATGAACAGCCTATGGCAGTAGTTACACAGCATGACTTAGAAGTTTGTTGTATTGGATTTTCTCAGTTGATCCAGGTGTTTTTGAGTCCTATTTTGTTAGGAGGGCATTGGAGTAGAGTGAAATTGTGTGTGTTGGCAGGGCGTGTATGTATACAAAGCAGTATAGAACAATTTGAATTTACAGCTGGTTGTTTCTCCTTTTTGCTCCAAATTGTGTTAAAATGGGAGGTAAAGTCACGCATGGTGATGCCTGCCTGTGATCCTAGTACTAAGGAGACTAGGGCAGGAGAATTGAGCATGAGTTCAAGGCTAGCCTGAACTGCATAGTGAGACTGTGTCTCTCATTTCCCCCCTAAGAAAAACCCAAAATGGAAGGTAAAAAAGATACTGATTTATTTCACCTAGTTTTCCACTTAAGAAATTGGTTTGGGCAGGTTTAAAATTTTCTGTTCTGAAGAATTTTGCAGGAATTGTACTTAAGATTTTTTAAGCTGTATTTTGTTCCATTAATCAGTTCCATTTGAGATTCATAGTTTTCTTTGGCTGAAATTTGCATGATAGAAGTGTATATAAAATTCACCTTTTTTGCCTGCTCATAAGATAACATGTAAAGACTCAGTCTTTGAATTAAGATTCTATAATAATGTTTCTTGAATGCCATGCCGCACTTCCTATATGCTCTCTACTCTCACACAGCCCCAGGTTTTTGGAGTTTCTAGTGGGGTGTTTTGGCTCTGACCAAGGCACTGTCACTTTTTGGGGGGGTACTTATGTTTTCTCTCTTGCCACCTCCTTGTGTCTGTATCCTGCGTTCTGCCCAGTCAGAATATTAGCAAGGATGGGGGGCTATTGTTCAATACCTTTACTTTTACCAGGGGCAGCCTGTATGCTTCTGTCAGGACTAACACAAAAAAGAAGCCACAGTTAGGATTTGATACCCAGTGGAGGGAGAGAGTGCTTCATGTCTTGCCCAGAGGCAAAAAGAAGGCCTCTTTGTTTATGCAGTTTGGGGAGCCACATACTGTCTGGCGCCTCGGCTGTGCTGGATGTGTGTGTGGTCGCATGGGCTAGCACCAAACCAGGGCTTCCCTAAAGCTGTCCTCTCCTTTGCCTTGGAAGCGGTTTACTTCCTGTTCGCCACTCCCTTGCTCTGTAGCTGCTAGTTTTCCTGCTCTGGTTCCTGATCTTTCCTGCTATGGGCAGGATTTTCTGGTTCTGTGAATTCTTTCTGTGAATTATTCAGGAACTGCCTCCTGAGAGTATGTTTAAGTTTATATTAGGAATAATTAGGAAACAGTTATGGTCTGAAATTAGAAGCGTTTTGACCTTCAGAAAGTGCTCTTGTAGAACCACAGGAGCGCCAATCTGCCATGTTTGGCCGTGCTAGCATGAAAGTCGCATGTTGACTTTTAGCCTTACAATTCTCCCCAAATAGCTCTTACTGAGATCACTGATGACTTTCATATCACTAAGCCTAATTGATTTATTTCAGTCTTCCTCTTAATTACATGGTTGGCAGTTTTCATTTTTCTTAAAAACATTCTTAATTTTCCCTCCTAACATCCTAGCCGATCCTTTCCTGCCTCTAGGGCAGGCTTCTCCAGGTGACTAAATGTTGAAATGGCCTTTTCATTCTATTCCTTCTCCAGCTTATCAGTTCTGTATTCCTGAGTTGTCAGGAACTGTGTGTACTAGTCTAACCTCACCCACCTGTCTTCTTTCCGGTGTACTCCCCACATGTCTGAGGGATGCAGAAGACATGAACATATCCTAAAACATATCATTTTCTTGAACCGGAAATCTCAATATCATAAGGCATCAGTTTTCTCTCATTTAACTTATAAAGTGTTCCCAATAAAAATACTGAAGAAACTAGTGATTGCTGAATTCTGAAAAACCTTAGGGTGGGGAGGGGAGAATGAAGGAGAGACCAGGCTTTCCGGATACTAAAACACCACAGAGAGTCTCAGTGAAGCCAAGGTAGTGTTGTACCTTTTGTCTCTGCTTTCAGCTGCATCATGGGACTTTTCCTTATGTTCTGCCTGAAGAGAACGCAGTGAAAACTGGCTTATCCTTGATCTCTACAGATTATTACTTCCACAGAGCAGCTTCCCCAGATAAGCCACCTGTTCTTTCTCATGCATTAGTAGCACCTATTCATCTCCTTTCCAGCTGTGGTCATAAATACAGTTTGCACATTCTTCATTAAGATTGTTTATTGTCTGTCTGTCCCATAGAAAATAAGCCTAAGTGGAAAGATGAGGTCTGCTTTTGAAATAAAAGTACCTCTTTCATTCATAGGATCACGTGAGATGATATATGTTAGGTGCTTAGCAAAGTGTGGAACACATAATGTGAGGTAGATTGTGTTCCTTTTTTTTAAATAGAAAGAAGTGGTATTATTTATGACTTAACTGAATAAAATTTAAGGAAAAATTCTGTCTCTTAGGCCAGAGAAAGGGTTATCTTTGGAAAAACAATTGCCTTTGAAGGGTTACTTTAGTCTTACTTTGTGATGAGAAGAAGAAAATAGCTTTGCTCCTGTTCTTTTCCTTGGCTTCTGCATCTAAGTCAAACTGTAAAAAAACCAGTTTTGCCAAAAGATATTTTTCCCTTTCCTGTTGCATTTCTTTCATTTTTTTTAATCAAATAGGCAGCTTCAAATAGAAATTTCCTGTTGAAATCTGAGAAATTAAAACATACAAGTACGAATCTATATTTGTCATATAAACCAAAGTTGTAAATGTCAGGTAAAATTTAAGACGATGCAATCTGAGATGATGCAGCAGAGTTTGTGTTGTGGCAGTTGGTGTGACTCCCAGGGGTCATATTCCTTATCATGTGCTTGTAGAGTAGTTTCAAAGAGTTTTTGAAAGTTGTATTTTAGCTGCTTAATATTTTCTTCTAACATTTTCCAACTACTATGGCCTTATCTTGCTACTGGGTGGTGGGTCTAGAAGCTTCTTTTTATGTTTTTGGTGTCCTGAACAAAGAATTGCATAAGACTCACAGAAAAGATCGTGGAAGTGTACTTTTACTAAAGACTGAAAAGAAGTATGTGCTACAGGGTCAGAGCAGGCTGATGTAAGGCTCACAGCAGCTGGAGAGTAAAGCAGAAAGGGTCTTTTGCAACCAAAATACCTGGATTGACCCCCCCCTTCATACAAATAAGCCATTAAGATATTTGTCCTATTAAAAACTCCATTGGCCTCAGCCCAGATGTAAACTGTCCTATTGAAAAATTTGCTGGGCCCCTCACCAGATGTAAACAAAGATTGGAATCAGTGTCTTTTGTTTAGTTGTGCCCACATGTAAATAAAGGATTAAAAATAGTGTCTTCTGATTGGTCCTGCAAACACTGCCATATTCAAATGAAGGGTTGAAAATAGCACCTTTTTTTATTGGCCCAAAGTACTAGGAAGGCATAAAACTGATGTCATTTTGTGTCCTGTGTTCTGTGCATGTCCTCTCTTTTTTTAGGAAACATTCAGTCTATAGTGGGCTTTTATGACCTTCAACACATTCCACTCAGTTGTCTGGTTTACTCTAGCCCTCAATAATAGTTCCTGACATTTTGAAAGTTTGTAGATTATTTTAATGTGTATTTTCATGTTTACTTTTTTATATGTTAAGCAGGTATCTTAAAAATTGTCTTCTCAATTTATCCCTTTGGTCTTTATTTTATAGTACTTGAACGTTGTCTAGACACCCAAAGTTAAGAGGGGCATCACAGGGGCTGGGGATATAGCTCAGTAGAATAAGTGCTTGCCTGGCAAGTGCATGGTTCTGAGTTCGATTCCTGGTACCACCAAAAAAAAAAAAAGAGGGGCATCGCAGAGGAGAAACAGTTCATGGTGGGCAGAAGGTAGCAAAGCAGTGACATAGGGAAGAAGCAACCAAGCAGCAAGCAATGGCAACAGCACCTGGCCTGCCTTCTTTCTGTTCCTTTATATTCACCTGGGCTATGCTCTCTTTGTTTGGTCCCAGCCACACCCACGGTGGGCCTTTCCATTAGTCACATTTAGAACTATCCCAAACCAGTCAGTGGACTAATTTAGTAATCCCATGCCCTTAATTCCAGCGTCACACACCCTAGATCCAGTCGCCTCTGAAAAGCCCCACCTATGACCACATGAGGCTTTGGGGGGATGTCTAGATACCAGCCATAACAAATGTTGCCTACTGCTTTGTTCTCAGTGAACTGGAGCCTTACATCAAAGATGTAAAACTAGGAAATGTTGTTTCTTGCCATTTTCCTTCATAGTTTGAAGAAGGAGGTGCAAGGCATGGAAAGCACAAACTGGTGTCTGTCAACTACCTAGGGTTCACAGACCCATTTTACTTAGTTTATTGACTATGCTGAAAAATAGGAACTTTGAGCTTCTGATTCAGAAGGGATGGTAACAGGCAAATTCAGGACACATGGTTAGCACTGAAGAAACAGTGTTACCACGTGGTAGCAGTTGGCTTACCTCTGTAGATGTGGCCGGAACGTTCTAGATTATATAGTTTTCATTCTTTACCCTCTGCATTCGCATTCATCCTTTTGTTTTACATTCTTTGTCTGGCCTCTGGCATCTTTAGACAGGTGAGGTTGTGACCCCCTAGTATATGGGCATGAGACACTACCAGGTTAAGAGTAGGAGAAGCTAAAAATCAGTGATCTGCTGCACTGATTCAGTTAAAAAGCCTCTGAGAACTCTGTTCCCTAAGCATGGTCTTTCTGCTGGTAAATGAGATTTCTTTCAATGACAGTGGATGTCTTGTCAAAATAAGTATAGAACAGTTAAATAGGCATTCAGTAAGAACACAGTACTCTTCAGTCAGGACTGGTTTAAACGTCAAGGACTATTTCTGAGAGTTCCTGTAATTCTTTTTAAGAGTGTCCAAATGTGTCACCTTTTGGTAAAAATGTTTGAAATTTTAAATAAGAAATTTTAAAGGGAAATAACTCATAACAAGCCGATGAATTAATAAGTGGCATAGAAAACAAGTTTCTCACATTTCTAAAATTCTAATTTTTTCTTTTGCACTTTTAAAAAGGATTTTTGCATACATTTGTACTCTTTAAATAAAGACATTTCTACTAACACAATAACCAAAAATAAAATGCATTTCCTGATCTAATGAATTTCCAAAACCAACCAACTAACTTTGGGAGTCATTGTAGTGATGTTGGCTTTTTAGTTATCAAGAAAAAAAAATACAAAACAAAGTATCTATAATTACTATATCACAAAAGGAAAAGACAGTATCCTAACAGTAAAATGTAGGAAATACCTCAGAATTAAGCTCAAGTCTCTAAAAAGATTGAGCTAGGCATGGAGGTGCACAGCTGTAATCCGAGACTCAGGAGACAAAGGCCGGAGCATCGTGAGTTCGAAGCCAGCCTGATCTCCGTAGTAAGGTAAGACCAGCCTGAACTGTGTAGTGAAACCTTGTTTAAAAAAAAAATTAAACAGCACATCATATTATCGTTTTCTCGTGTTTCTATATATCATTGTAAAGTTGGTTACGTCTTTGAGGTATAGATATAAACACTTCTGTACCTTACAGGAAGGGAAGATCCTAATTGTCCATATTGGCCAAGGGTTGGAAGGATGGAGGAAGAACTGGTATTGTTGTGAGGACAACTTTCTGGAAAGGGAGTTTTCGGGGAAATGAAGAAGATGCAAAGGTTTGAGATATGTTCAGTGTTCAGGCTGAAGTTCAGCAAGCAGTGAGGTCAGAGCTGGAGATGAAGATTTAGACTTCTTGGGCCTGGGGCCTAGCTCAGTGGTAGAACACTTGCTTAGCATATGTGAAGTCCTGGTGGGGGAGATGAGGGGTGGGACTAAAATATCTTCAACCTTGAGCTGGTAGTCTTAATCATGAAAACAGGCTAAGTTTCCTGAGTAGAAAATGTGTGAAATATAAATCAAAGGGCAACCTGTTAGAGGTTAAGGGGATGGGCTGTAAAACACATTGCTTGGGTTTGAGTCCTGGTTTCCATACTAGCTCTTGTCACTTTCCTCAAGACAGTAATAGTGCTTACATAATTATAGTGCCTTGGGAAATAAATGAGTTAATATTATGTGAAATGCTTAGAATATTGCATGGCAGATAGTCAATGATAGCTATATTGGCCCCTGTTATTTGATAGTGGATTAAAAGATTTCAGGCCCTGGCTAGTAGGTAGTAGGTAATAGCAGACTGGAGCTCCTATGCAGAATATGGGTAACTTCTCCAAACTTTTTAAAGTTGCAAGGAAACAGTGGAAGCAAAGAGAAGGGATAATCTCAGATCCTACAGAGGGAAGAGCCCTTATGTTAACTGAGATGACCAAGTTTTTTTCCTGAGAGCAGTTGCCAGATTTGGGCATGTTCCTGTGTCAGATTTGGTCCAGGCAGAGAGAGTCAACAGGGAAAAGAAAAAAAAAATCCCCCCAACAGTATTTGAGCTTATGTGACTTGTAAATCTAAAGAAGCCCAAAATATAGTGTTTTTCCCTCCTAGATGTGTGCTAAATACTGTGACGGTGGGGAGGACTGGGGCTAAGCTAGAAAAACTGAGTAAAAAAAAAAAAAAACATCTCTTGCAGTCAGTGACACTAGATTCTCAAACTTCTTGATTTTACAGTCCTTTTCCAATCTTACACTTATCAGAACTTCCAAGCAGATTTTGCTTCTGTGGCTTATATCTGTTGAAATAAGAAACTTAGAAACTAAATGTAAGTAAAATATTAAACATTTATTAGTTTAAAAAGGTAAGCGCCTTGCATATTAATAGCAGTAAACTTTAGTTTTGAAAAACAAAAGTTCCTAAACAAACAAATAAACAAAAAGATGATACCAAGGAAAAGAGTTCTTTTGTAGTTTTGCAAATCTCTTTCCTGTCTGAATTTTCATAGCTGCTTCTCTCTTCCATTCATTTCTGTGTTGTTTTGATTGGAGTAAGTGAAGAAAATCCAGTTTCTCACAGATAAGTAGTTGGAAAGAAATGGAGTAACTTAATAGCTTTTTCAGATAATTGTGAATATCCTTCTTTGATCCTCGCCCACAGTAGCTTCTTAAAGGTTAGTTGCAGTGTGGAATCTGAAACCTTATCAGTGAACTTTTTATACTTTATTACATTTAAATGCGTTGTTCTACCTTATATTTGTGAGTCTTTTACCCAGTCATAATTTTGTATCATGCATTGGTCATTTGGAAATACTGGTTCACTGGGATATGTAGACCTTCTGAACACTGACATGTTTCATTATATGATACTTTTTAGGATCATGTTTATTAATGTCAGTGCTGGTCTCTTAAAAATATATAGTTTCGGAGAGCTGCCATGATTATAGCAACTGATTCAAATCTTCCACAGTTCTAACTTTTGCCTGAAACTTAAAATTTTATCATTGGCAGCAAATATTGTTACTTTTATCCTTGAAGTAAGAAGCTTACTGCATTCACTTTTGAGAAAAAGCCTGTTAAATATCCAAGTTGAAAGATCATAATTTGTCTGTTGGTTGTTCTTTCGCATGTGTTTCTTAAAAAGTTAAATAGCTATTTCAGCTTACAACTCAAAGAATCATACAAGTGCTTTTCCTTGAGACAATAACCTTATTTTGGTATGCAGCAGAAATGCTTTATAAATGCTTCCTATTTTGTAACTTGGATTTTAAAAGACATATACTTAGGGGTCAACAGTAGATTAATTGTTTCTGCTATTTTATCTATTTTATCAAGGACATGAAGTAAAACTGCTATTTTTTTCTTACTTTGAGTACACAGCACTGAAGAATGTAATTGTACAGTTGGTGTCCTTGCCCTGATTCAGTTCAGTATGGCAGTGCTTTTACACCAATAGTCCCCATGTCAACAGAGCGAGAAGGGTAAATAATGCCTTTGCATTGTTATAGTTTTTATTTCATAGATCCCCTGAAAAAAATCTCAGAGACTGCTGAGGTCTACACATCATACTTTGAGAACCACTAAGCCAGAGGAATAGATTTGTACAACTAACAGCTTTATCATTGAGACTTGAAAATAAAGATGAGCATAATGTATAGTTGCATTTCAGGTGCATTTCCAATTCAGTTCCATTCTGTCTAACACAGGAAAGAGCAACTCATCCATGGGAAATGCATCAACTATAGCCTCCATAGTTATTTTATATGTAGTCTTTGACATACAATCAGATATTTAGGAAAAAAGGCTTTAGGCTTTAAGCCACAAAAGAATATCTGTTCTGAAATTGCCTTTTCTCAGTAAACAAGTAGAAACCATAAAATGACTCTTCATATTTGGATAACAAGCAGCACTGCTCTGTTACTCCTGAGAGAAGAAAAACAAAAAGGTAGCTCTAGGATTATTTGGGCTTTCCGCCTAGAAGCAATTTCCAAAGCTTGGTGCAGGGAAGGGAAAGCCAAACAGCACTCTGTGGTGTTGCTGAGTGATGTGCAACATAAATCAGAGCTGAAGAAAGTCCTGGCGGCTACAATGTATGGGGCGGCTTACAAGGTACGAAGGGGCTACAGACACAGAGCTGTGGACAGCTGTACGAATCCCAGGGGTCCTGCGTATGGGGATATATAATTCCATGAGGCTGGGCAGGGAAAAGTTTCTGGAAAAAAATTGACAGTAATAAACTGAGCAATTCCCAGAGTTTGTACAAAACTAGAAATCATTTGAGTTCCTGTCAACCAGAGTAAAAATACCTTACTGTATAAGTGGGATATTCCGCAGAGACTTCAGAAGGGTCACACCTTTACAGGGGAACTAAATTCCAGAAGATAGTTCTAGATCTCCCTAAGCATAGGCACTGCACTGATTAAATTGGTTCACAATGATCAAATTGGTTTACATGTTGTTCATGTGCCAGCTAGAACAAAGTCCAATCCTATTTAAGTGAATACAGCAAAATCCAGCAGTGAACTGAATAAAATCAGTATTTGGCATACAATAAAAAAATTATTAATATGTCAAGAAACAGGAAAATAGAATAAATCAACAGAAATAGATACAGAAATAGTATAAATAATAGAATTAACAAACAAGAATGTTCAAACAACTTCAGTAAGTACCTCAGTATTCTCAGTAGTTAAAGGAAAACATGAACATTATATATAGGCAGAGAAATGGGAACTATAAAGAACCAAATGGAGTTTACAGAGATGAAATGTGAATTACACTTAATGAATTTCATTTGGTGGGATTATAGACAAGTTAGGTGCTGCAGAAGAAAATATAAGTGGTTTTGAAAAATAGTAACTTCCAGAATGAAGTATAGAAAGAATACTGAAAAGATTCACAGAACCTCACCAATGTTTAGGTCAGCATTAACTGCTCTAAAGTATGAGTAGTTGGAACACCAAAAAGTGGGACAGGAAAAAAAGTTAAAGGAAAAACATCCAAAACTTTCTAAATTTGATGGAAAACTTCAACCGACAGACCCAAGAAGCTCAATAAGCTCCAAGCAGGATAAAGACAGTAAACACCAGGATGTGTTATGATCAAGTTGCTGAAGGTCAGTGATAAAGACAAAAATCTTAAGATCAGGTAGAGAAAAAATAGGCACATTCCGTACAAAAGAACAAGGGTAATTCTCACAAGTACCAGAAACTATACCAATGAGAAGATACTGACATCTGTAAAGTCTTAATTGAAAAAAAAAAATCAGCCAACATGGATTACTCTATTCACTGAAAATATCTTTCATAAATTGAGATGAAATACTTTTTTGGATACATTAAGGCTGAAAGAAGGCATCATTCACAGTTTGCTACAAGAAACATTTAAACCAAGTTCTTTAGGTAGAAGGAAAATGGTACCAAATGGAATTTGAGCTACACAGAAGAAGGAAGAGATCTGGAAATACTAAATGTATTCTTTTTCTCATTAAAATGTTTAAAGATAACTCTTTAAAACAAAAGTCATGACTACATATTTTGGGGTTTTTAATGTTTGAGGAAGTAAAATGTATGAAATGAGAGCACAGGATGTGAGGAAGATAGTGGAGGTGTACTGTAGTTTTCTCTCAGTTATGATGTCTGTAGTTTCCGTTACCCATGGTCCACTGCAGTCTGAAAATATTAAATTGAAGACTCCAGGAGTAACTCAGAAGTTGTAAATTGTGACCATTTTGAATACTGTGATGAAATGTTGTCTCCTCCTGTCCCACCGTGACTCAGCTGTCTGTCTGCATGGCCATGCTGTGTCTGTCTGTGTGGCCACGCTGTGTCTGCTGCTTGGACACATGCTGTGTGTACTCCATGCCACCTTAGTTACCACACTGCCTCTGAAGGTGTGTTGCTTGTGTGTAGGGTTTAGTGCTGCACACTATTTAAGGTATCCACCCAATATCTTGGAATGTTTCTCCCATAAATGTGAGGAGGACTACTGAACTATTTAAACACTAATATACAGAAAAGAACATATTATTTGAGGGTAAATTGTGACAAATTAAAAGATGCATACTGCAAATCCTAGAACAACCACGTGGAAAAATAAGGCTAATGGGGGAAGTAAAATGGAGTATTGAATTAATCCAGAAGAAGGCGAGAAATGAGGGAGAACAAAGAACAAATGGGACAAATGAAAAGCAAGTAACAAAAAGACCGGGAGATCGGTAATTTCATTATAAGTAGTTGAAATACTGTAGCTAAAAGGCAATGATTTTCAGACTACATGGAAAAAAAAAGCATAAAACTCTGCTGCCTACAGGGAATTATAAATGAACACTAAAGAGTGGAAAAATATATACCAAACACTAATTACAAGAGAGCTGGCTATGTTAATCTAACAGTAGACTTCAAAACAAAGTACAAGCAATAAAAAGGAACATTTTAAAATGATAAAGGAGTCAATTCATCAGGAAATTACAGCTATTCTTAATATGCATATATCTGATAACTGAACTTCAAAGTACATGGATCAAAAACTGACAACTGAAATAGAAAAACTCACAATTATAGTTGATGATTTCAACATTCCTATCTTAATAATTGATAGAACAAGTGTACATTCAATTTATAGGGATACGAAAAACTCATCAATTGCTTTGACCTAAATAGCATTTATAGATATGCCTTCAAACAGCTGAAGAATAATCATTCTTTTTAGTTTACATGAAAGAATTACCTGTTGACCATATGATGATTGGTTTTTTAAAAAAGTTTCAAATTTCAAAGTTTTTATATTACAGAATAGATGTCATGGCTAAAACCAGAATTAAATTAGAATTCACTAACAGAAGGATAACCTAAAAATGTTCAAATATTTAGACATTTAATACATTTCATGAGTAATATAAGAAATCTCATGGGAAATTAAAAATATTTTGAACAAAAATGAAAGACAACATATATTAGCTTTCTTTTACTGGGACGCAATTGATACCACAACTTGAACGGGGAGAATTTTACTGTAACTCATGGTTCAGGGGATTTAGTCCGTGGTTTGCTGGCTTTGGGGCAGAAGTATCATAGTGGAAGTGCCTGGGGGAACAAAGGTGCTTAGTTGTTGGCAGCTGGGAAGCAGAGCAGAGGAACAGTGCCAGAGAGGAAGCAGTGAGGGACTAAATATGGATGCCTCTGCGATCCACCCACACACACCCAGGAGCGTGGTTCACTCATACTCGAGGCATTTCTTCATCCAACAGAATATCAGGATTAATGATCACACAGGCTGTGAGTTTGTGAGATATAGCTAAAGCAACGCTAGAAAGAAATGTATTACTTTAGAATAATAGACTCAGTCTCTACCTAAATAAAGTAGAAAAGAAGAGCAGATTAAACCTAAAGCCAATAGAAGAAAACTAAGCAAAAAATCAGTGAAATAGAAAATTCACAAACTATAGACAAAAAACTTAATAAAAACCAACATCTGATTAAAAAAAGAAGATTACTAACCACCACTATCATGAAGAAGACTACAGAGAGACACGAGCAGTTTCCAGTTGGGCATAAGAGGTGTGTGACAATAAGAAAAGAGACAGGATAAGCTAAGTGTGAAGAAGAGGGGTTCCAAGCTTTAGAAATGTTCGGGGATGACTCCAGAGTTTGTACTTCTGACATTAGCATGAGTTAGAAGCAACATAGAGGGAGGCTGGGCTGGAATTCAGGAGGCCAGCAAGTCAACTGTATTAGTATTGATCATCTGAGGAAGAAGTAATGTTTGCTTTCTAAAAGTTCTTTGACTCCATTTCTGTATTAGAAATCTAGATACTGTGAAAACCTTAGATGTGGTTGTTTTTCATTCTCAGATTTAAACTGTTGAGTCATGTTTCAAGTTACTTTAAAATTGTATTCATTCAGAAAATGGTTAAATATTTTTCTTTAGAGAATTTTAAAGATGAATATGGAACTAAACATCAAGAAAAACATGCAATTTAAGATGACTTTAAACAGTGTCCTTTTTAAAAAACTATTAGCATTTACTGCTACAGGCAGCATGTGACCATTTTATTTCCTATGAGCTGAAGAGAAATAGGCAGCCAGTTGAAATCTACTTCAGTATAGGCAGAACTGTTCCTTATGCTTAGCTTCTTTACATGGAGTTATAAATTTGGCCAATATTAAAGACTAGACCAAAAAAAAAAAATAAAGACTAGACCTATGTGTTTATTTTCATCTTGGGTATAGACTTGTAATTAGAAAAAGATTTTATTAGATATGAGTCAGGTGAAGGAAAGTAATTGAGTTTAATTCCCAGATTATTTTTAATAAGATCTAGGATTAATAGTGGCATAAACTTCAGACTTTATCATTGGTTATCCTTTTTTTTAAAGAAAAATTTCTTTGAAAAGTAGCTAAAGTGCTTTTCTGTAAAATATTTATTAATGTGCCTGGCAAAGAGAGATGAATTGTTTGAATTTTTAAAATAAAGAGCAAGTATTATTGTTTAAATAATGTGTTATTTTTTTAAAAACCTATGGAAAGTGCTTACACTTAAAACATATAAATATTTATTGGATACATGAATGAATAAAATGGATTTGTGAAGAAATTAAGGGTACCATTTATTGTTCAGTTGTAGCATTCATTGATACATTAAGCACACAAGAAAGTAATTTTGGCAGCAATTCTAGTTTGTTGTCCCCCGCCACAAAGGAAATAGATTTATAGGAAATAGATTTAATAGACTGTATTAGCTGGGCGTGGTGGTGCATGCCTGTAATCCCAGCATTTGGGAGGCTGAGGCAGGAGGATCGTTGCAAGTTCGAGACTAACCTGGGCTACAAAGTGAGCTGAAGACCATCCTGAACTGCATAGCGATACCCTATCACACACACACACACACACACACACACACACACACACACACACACACACACACACGAGATTTATACCATGTTAGTATACAAGAAAAACCCCGAACTAACCCTCCTCATTCTTCTATAAAGGGGGAAAGACGGCAAGAAGCACATTTGCTTTCAAATGATTTCTGTATCCACCTGTAACTTTCCCACTGGAACAGAAACTTTCATGTAGTAGGAATTTTCTAAGAAGAATGTGGTTAGCCTTTATCACAGCAGACAGTTATACAAAGAGTTAATTTAAAAGTACGGGTTGCTACCAAGAAAGGAGGTTAGTCAGTTTTCAGTATCCTCCTTTACTCCCCGTTATCACTGTAAGTGATATTATTTTTAAACTCTTCCGCTGGATCTTTCTTATCTCTCCTAGTGCTGTGGCCTCTTAGTTCACCACTGATCTTATGAGTAAGCCATGTTCCAATAGCCATGTTGTTTTAATCTCTTCCACAAGAATAAAATACTTAAGCCCTTAAACATAAAACTTGAATGGAAAGAAAGTTCTTGGTATTAAAAAGACTTCTAATCACTAGTCATCTTTTCTTCTGCATTTTTCCCTGATCAATTCAAGGAGTCTTATTTGAGACATTGTTTTGTATTTTGTGCAGTTAGCAATTGCAAAAAAAAGTTCAAAAAATTTTAGCAATAATGTAATCAAATTATATGTTCCGTTGATTACTGAATAACACAATTCAGTTATTATTATTTAGTTTTTTTTAGGTGGGGAGGGTGCCAGGGATTAAGCCCAGGGCTTCACTCATTCTATGCACTTTACCACAGAGCTATGCCCCTAAACCCTGTTCTCAAGGTATATAACAGTTAAATAACATTAAGAATGAAAGTAAACTTGAATTATACATCAAATTTGCATAATATATGTCTACTTTCTTGGCAAATGTTCAAATGTACTTTTAATTTTCAAGCAATTTTAGGTTTACTAAAAACTCACAGAGACACTATAAAGTGTTCTTAGATACCCCTTAACCAATTTACAGTATTGCTAACATATTACACAATCTTTTTACACATTTGTTAAAATCAATAGGGTCTTGCTAAACACATTACTATTTAACTGCTAGCTTTATTGAGGTTGTAGTTGCTTTTTCACTAATGTCCTTATTTGTCTGTCTGTCTATCTGACCTAGGACCCAATCTAGGGTACTGTATTGCCTTCAGATGTCATGTCCCCATCACTTCTCAGCCTCTTGGCTAAGATCGAGTGTGGATGTCATGTCTCCTTAATCTCCTGTTTTTGTAACATTTTATCAATCTTTATTTTTCATCACTTTAACATTTTAAGGAATACTATTCAATATTTGTGGGTTATCCTTCAGTTTGGGTTTGCGGGTGTTTTTCTCATGTGAACTAGATTTATGCCTCCACTCCTTCAGGGGCAGGATGTGGGGATACACCACAGAGAATTGGCCTTCCTGGCATGTCGTTTCAGGGGTACATTCCATCATTCTAGCCCTGTGGCTCTGGGATCTGGTCACACCTCTCTTCCCAGCCACTCTAAGGGACACCTGTCACTCTGTCTCAGCTTAGACCCAGGCTATTGCAAACCCCAGGCAAATGCTGTACCACTGAGCCCCCATCGGTCATAACAGTAATTTTTTAATACTGATTGCATTCTGAAAATACTTTGGACATACTGCGTTAAAGAGAATATATTAGAATTAATTTCACTTGTTGTTTATGCCTAACAGACCATTTAAAAGTACCTTTGCTGTAATTCTGCAGAACAGTGCTGCTATAGCTTGTCTGTGTAGTGTGTGCTGAGAGACAATCTGCGGGAAGGCGGGACTTTGCAGGCTTGGCTCCAGGCCCTTTTACAAAGCAAGTGCAGTGTGGTTCCTGTTTTGAACATTTTTTTAGAAACTGATACCTAGGTGGTGGATATGCTAATTGTTACTGGAGTGTCACCATTTCTAGTTCCTCTTAACAAACAGAACAAGGAAAGACATATATATATATATATATATATATATATATACTAACTTATGCATGTGTACATATCTATAATTATTGCTATAGTTATCTGCCAGTATCTATGGGTTCACATTGATGATTCAACCTCTACTCCATTACTACAGGATTCTTGCTAGCCTTCTTCCTTAATTTATCTGTAAATTCCCTTTTTAAACTTAAAACTTTGTCTTCCACAATCTGTATTTACTAATGTGTGAAAGTAGAGCATACATGTAAAGCAGTTTGAGAAACATTAACTCACACCCCAGTGAAAAACAACTTTACCAACTAAAAATCCGTGTTTATGTACAAGTCCTGCCTTTAGTATTTCTCGGTGTTTTGTTTTTGTTTTTTGGTACCAGGAATTGAACTCAGGACCTTTTACTTCCCAAGTAGGTACTTGTGAAACTGAGCTATATCCCCAGCCCTGCCTTTAGTGTTTCTAATCAAAATATGATGTTCCAAAGTTATTTAGGTCAGCCTCCCCTTTTTTCTTCCTGTGTGGCCCAGTGAGATTATATAATGCAGTTAGGTTCTTCTGTCACTGCCTGTATTTCATCTTGGGATCTGTAACCTCTTGGTTGATTTTTAAGCTTTGCATACATTTTACTCTTTGTGTTAAAATAACTTCTTTAAATTTTGCCAAAGCCTTAGTATCATATACCCATGACCTCCTCATCATAGAGAATAGTTCCTTCACCCTAAAACTTCCTTGTATGTTCCTTTCATTGTATGCCGCTCTCCACCCTGCTGGCAATCACTGATCTCTTTGATTTAGACTTTTCCAGAATGTCATATGAATGAGATAATATAATATGTAACCTTTAATCTTGCTTTTCTTCACTTCACAAAATGCATTGAAGATTCATCCCCTGGTTATCTCTAAGTAGGGTTACACTCTAAGGATATACTATGCCAGAGTTTGTTTCCTTTTTCCTCCATCCTAAGAAGTCTTGGTTGTTTTCATTTCTTAGTGATTATCAGTAGGGCTGCAGTAAAAATTTACATATAGGATTTTGCTTGAATATAAGTTCTCAGTCCCTTTGAATAAATAAATACCTAGGAGTTTGGTTGTATGATGAGTCTATGTCTGACTTTGTAAGAAACTGCCAAACTGCCTTCTAGAGTGGCTATGAAATTTTGTACATTTCTCTTAGCAGTGAATGAGTTCTGGTTGCTCTGCATCCTCTCCAGTATATTTTTCAATAGTGTCCTGGTTTGATGCTAAACCATGCTGTACTAAGTAAACATATTGACTCATTCTCTCTTCTCTTCTTGTGTATTATGTCTATAGTGGTAAGGAGACCAGGGTTTGTTTTTGTTTTTGAAAAGTAGGATTTTCCTCATTGGGAACATTTTAGATAATTTAATTTCAGTAATGGTAGACAAGGAAATCAAACTAAAATAATTAAGGTAATTAAATAGGATTGAACATCATGAGGTGAGTGCCAGTCTTTGAAAGTTACTTATTTTGATGCTGTTCTTCAAGGACATCACAAGTAATTTTGTACTTTTAAAAAACATTTTGTCCAGCACTCAAACGGCAATTTGGTCCTTTCTTACTATGTCAAAAGATGGAGGAAGTAAAATAATTGTACCTTCTAATATATTTTTCTAACAAAATTTAGCCGTGGTCGGTAGGGATAGAAAGCCATCTTTGTCTACAGGTCTTCCTGCTGATGACTGTGGATACCTGTTATCTTTCAGATCTCTATGCCAGAATGTTATTTTAATTTTCATATTTACTCACTGCATTCCAGAATGAAAATATTTATACTTTTAAGGTGCAACAAATTACCCTGGGGTAACTGACCTTTTTTGCCTGTCTTGAAGTCAAAGCCAGCAAATACTGCTTCTCTTTCTTTAAATTGTTTTCCTTTTGCCTTGGAGATTTCATTCATATACAAAAAAGGTAACAATAAGAAGGAGAACTGAAAGGTTTGCTGAGGAAATTTTTGAGCAGTTCATTTCATCTACCCAAGGTCTCTAGAGTATCATTTAAGTGAAAACTATGAATATTTCTAGAAGTCTTGTCTGCTGCTTCAGTTAGTCCTGCAATTGTGGACTCTCCTGGTAGAACAGAGACCATAGGTGAATCTCCAACCCTGCTGTCATCTCATCTCCAAGCCTTTCCGGTCATGTTCATGGGTGGTGGGGAAAAGCTGGGAAATTGAAGTTTCCAGATGTCAAGGTCTTAGTAGGTCAAGTCAAACCCTCTTTGGGAATGTCTAGTTCAAATGGTCAGGATACCAAAGCAGATTGCAGTGACTGGCAGAAAATTGACAAACTTGTCAGATTTGATGACAGAAACAGCTTGTGGATTTAATAGTTCTGGTGCTCCAGGTGTGATTTTTGCTTTCTTTAGGTGGAATTCAGATGTAATATCACTTTGTATTTTGCTACTATGGGAGAAAGATAGGAGAATCCTAGTATTGGGACTTCCTGGTTTAACTTTGCATTGCTTTAGGTATCAAGGAAATAATCTTAAGGTTTACTTTATTACCAAAAGTGATTCTTAGGTAATCTTCATATTCTCTTCCAATTCAGAAAATGATTTTTTGATGAAAGAACATAACTGATTAAGTCTTTTAAAAATATTCCTTTCAGGCCAAATGTGATTCAGTTAGCTTCAACATTAAAATAATATGCCTTGTACATGCTATGCACTAATTGTGAGATCTCTGGACATTTAAGGCAAGTCATTTATCTTCTCGTAGACATAATTTGTTCTTTTGTAAAAGAGAGAGATTGGATTCATGGGTTCTTGAATACTTTCCAACTCTACATTAGATTTTACCCTAAAATGAATACCTACCAAATAATGCTGAGTTAAATGTAAACCTAGTTCTTCTACTATGAGCACCTTAGTAGAAAAGAAAGCAGTGTTCTATGACATGTTTACATGATATTTAAATAGGGATTAACTCATTAATTTGTTTTGCTTTTTAAACATGAGATTCACACTCCCGGTGTAAGGCTGCTTTTAAGAGTTATGATGTTGGCTGTGGTTTGTCGTCAATGGCTTTTATTAGATTGAGATAAAGATTATCTATTCCAATTTTTTGTAGGGTTTTTATCATGAATGGATATTGGGACTTTGTCAAATGGTTTTTCTGCATCTATTAAGATGATCAAGTGGTTTCTGTCCTTAAGATGATCAAGTTCTCTTAATGTGCTTCATTACATTTATTGATTTACATATGTTGAACCATCCCCATACCCCAGGGATGAATCTTACTTGGTTATGGTGTATGATCTTGTTGAAGATTTTCTGCATTCTGTTTGCCCATATTTTATTGAGGACTTTTGCACCTATGTTCATTAGGGAGACTGGCCTGTAGTCCTCTTTTTTGGCTGGTTCCTACTCTGGTTTTGGTATCAGAGTAATGCTTGATTCTAGGAATGAACTTGGGAGTATTGCTTCCCTTTCAGTTTCATTAATGAGTTTGAGGAGTAGTAGCATTAGATCTTCTCTAAATTACTTCAAGAAAACAGCAGTGAATCTGTCAGGACCTGGGCTTTTCTTTGTTGGTAGGTTTTTAATTATATCTTCAATTTCATTAACAGATACTGGGTTATTTAGAATTTATGTATCTCTTTTGTTCAGCTTTGGTAACTCATATGTATCTAGGAATCTATCCAGTTTTTCTGTTTTCCATCTTATTAGAGTACAGGTTCTCTAGGTGGGTATTGATGATCTGGATTTCTGCAAGGTTTTTTGTGATTTTACCATTTTTCTTCCTAATTGCATGGATTTGAGTCTTTCTTTTTTTTTTTGATTGGCTAAGAGTTCATCAATTTTCTTTAATCTTTCAAAGAACCAACTCTTCATTAATTCTTTGTATTGTTTTCTTAGTCTCAGCCGCATTAATTTCTGCTCTGATCTTAATTTCCTCCCTCATACAAGATTTGGGCCTGACTTGCTGTTCTTTTTCTGGAAACTTGAGGTTCAACATAAGGTTGTTTGAGCTCACATAACATAAGGTTGTTCAGTTTTTCTGATGTGGGAATTCCCCACTGTGAATTTCCCTCATAGGACTGCTTTCATTGTGTCCCATAGTTTCTGGTAAGTTGTATTGGCATTATTGTTTAATTGTAGAAACTGTGCAGTTCTTCTTTAATTTCATCTGTGAATCATTCAGGAGGGTGTTATTTAATTTACATGTGCTTGTGAAGTTCTTGTGGGTTCTTTTGCCATTGATTTCTACTTTTATTGCAATATGGTCTGATAATATGCATGGGATAAATTCAGTTCCTTCCCATTTACCTACATATGTTCTATGGGCTGGCATGTGTGTTATTTGGGAGAATATCCCATGTGCATCTGCAAAGAATGTGTTTTCTGTGCTGATGGTTCAGAACGTTCTGTGCAGAACGCTGTAGACATCTACTAAATCCATTTGTTCAAAGGCTTGGATCAGTTCTGATCCAAGTTCAGATCTTTCTTTTTGTTGTTGTTTAGTTTATTTATGACAATGGGATATTGAGGCCCTCCAATACAATTGTATTAGTGCTTATTTGATTTTTCATGTCTCTCAATATTTGTTTCACATAGTTGAGTGTGCTGGTATTTAGTGCATGTATATTTATGATTGCTATCTCTTCCTCTTGTATTGTTCCCTTAACAAGTATATAGTGACCTTTGTCTCTTGATCAACCTTGCTTGAATTCTACTTTGTCTGCAAATGAAATAGCTCCCCTATTTTTTTTCTCAGTTCCTGTCTCATGGAGTATTGTTTTCCATCCTTTGACTTTCAGTCTATGAATTTACTTTTGAGTTAAATGTGGTTTTTGTATGCAGGATAGTGTTGGATCTTGTTTCTTGATTCATTCTGCCAATCTGTTTCTTTTGAATGGTGAATTGAGACTATTTACACTGATGATATAACTGATAAGTATTGACTTATCCTTGTCATGTGATTTTCCTCTTGTTGCTTCCCTTTCCTTCCCATCTGTTTGTTTGTCTTGCCTGGGAGATTCATTCTATTGTGTTTCATGGAATTGTAGTCTTTATTATCTCTTTCTATAATATCCTTCAGAACATTTTGGAGTGCTGGTTTGGTGGTGATGAATTGTTTCAGGTGCTCTTTGTTATGGAAATATCTTACTTGTCCATTGATTCTGCAAGATATTTTTGCAGGGTAGATCAATCTGGGTTGGAGTTGCTTTCTTTTAGGGCCTAAAATACTTCAAGCTCTCTCCATTTTTAAGTGAAATAGATTAGAAGCAAGGCTGAAGGACAAAGGAAGATTATTTAAGCTATGGGGAAATCATGAAGATAGGAGGGAAAGAAAGAATAAGGAAACAAACAAGAACAGAACAAAAGAAAACAACAGTAAAAAAGTAGGAACAATATTCACACTCTTATAAGAACAATCAATCAAGAAAGAAAGAAAAAAACGAAAGGAAGAAAAAAATGTCCACTTCAGGGCTGTTTCTACTGTCAGTGTAGACAAAGGGGGCAGATAGAGCCCAGAACTCTGCTGGTTGATCCTAGGAGTCCTACAGTAGAATTACAGTGGGGTGATGGATAATCCCAGCAAGCCTGAGCTTTTAACTCTACTGCCGTTCAGGCTGGTCCTGATTTCTGGCAGTGAGGCTAGAACCCAAGTTGTTTAGCTCGTAACACTCTGGGTGCCTCTTGCCACCTTGAACTTGGCTCCCTGACCCTGGGTGTCTCCCAAGACAGTGCCCCAACCTGACACTGCAAGCCCCAAGGTGGAGTCAGCCTATTGCTCTTCTTAGCCCCAGGTTCAAGACCCTTTCCAAAATAGTGACCTGCTAGTTGCCCTGTCCTGGCAACATTTGAGTTGAAATCACTCACTAGCCTCTGCAGCCAACAGTGTCTGGTGCTCCATTGCTCTTGCACATTTCTCCGTGGAGTCCCCCATGACTGCTGTGCCTTTCTAGGTTTGAGCTGCCTCTCTCAAGCCATGAGGTGGGATTCAGAGAGAAAGTGCTGTTTGTCACCTCCCTCTTCTGTGTTGTGGTCCCTCTTTTTAATCTCTCTTTGCTGGGTCCCAAGGACCCACGTCCCTCCTTCTTCTCTTCTCCATATTGCTATCTTGCAGCATCTGTACTCCAGATCTTGGAGAGGCTGATTTGCTGCTGCTTACCACTCCACCATTTTCCCCGATGTCCAGAGTAGTGTTTGTTTTATGAATTTAGGTGTACCAGTATTGAGTGCATATATGTTTATAATTTTTATCTCTTCCTGTTGAATTGTTTCCTTAACCAATATATAGTGACCTTCTGTGCCTCTTGTTATCAGTTTTGGCTTGTCTACTTTGTCAGAAAATAGGATAGCTATTCTTGCTTGTTTTCAGGTTCACATTGCATAGAATATTGTTTTGTATCCTTTGATTTTTTAGTCTGTGAATTTCTTTTTGACTTGAATGTGTTTCTTGTATACAGCATACTCTTCTGCTTAGCTGTTCAACCTGGCATTGTTATTTTCATGTCTCTTTCTGGGGTATCTTTGAAAAGATTTTGTAATGCTGTTTGTGTAATGAATTTTTTCAGATCCCTATGTCATGGAAATACTTTATTTTTCCATTAATTTTTAAAGATTGTTTTGTAGGATATACATATCTATATGCTTGGAAGTTGTTTTCTTTTAGGACTTGAAAGGCTTTATTCCAAGCTCTTCTGGTCTTTAACGTTTGTTTGGAGAAATCTGCTGTAATTTTAATGGGTTTACTTTTATGAATAACTTGTTGGCTTTCTCTAATAACTTTTACCATTTGTTCCCTGAACTTTGGGGATTTTGACCATATTGTGTTATGGAGAAGTTCTTTTCTGATTGTCATTATTTGGGGTTTTATAGGTCTGTCTTCTGATTTTTTACTTATTCAGATTAATCTTAGATTAATCTTGGTGTCACCTACCAGGTGGTGGATCCATTTTTCACGTTGTTTCATTCTTTCTAAGTTTTCTCTATAATGTCACCAACATCAGCCCTGTCTCCTAGTTCTGACATTGTGTCTTTGTATTGGTTACTTCTGCTGCCTGTATTTTCAATAGAATTTTTATCGCAAGGATTTATGTTTAGTACTTTTTCATGGACTCTTATTCCTCGTTAAACTGGTCATTCGTGTTTTGTATCATTTTATTTAGCTTAGCTAGCTTTTCATTATTGTCTTCTGTAACCTTGATGATGATTTTGTTTACTAGGTCCATTGTCTGTTTAGTTACATCTTTGAGCTCACAATATACAAAATTTAAAATCTCTGTTAATCTTTTCAATAATTTCACTGCATGGCTTTTATTTCCTCCAGACTTTTATTTCCTCCATCTTGATGCCACGTGGATCAGCTTTGAGTTAATTGGAAAGTTTTGGAGACATTTTGTTGCTTCATCTTCTCCTGTTCCTGTTGTTTTTGTGCTGAGTTTTATAGGTTAATTACAGTAGAAGACTTTGTTGTTAGTATCAAGACCTCTTTAGTTAGTGTCTCCTTTTCAGTGATGAACTGTAGGCATGGCTAAATGTAGACCTTTGGCTCTAACCCAAGATTCAACTACCTCTATTTATTGGGAAAGGAGGCTGCAGCATATTTGGCTTAGCCCCCATTTCTCTGAGAGGGGGCTGCAGTATTGTTCATGACACAAAAACTCCCCAGATATTCATATACAGAGAAAACCAGTTAACGCTGACAACTATACCACATTGACAATAGCAATAAAATCAGCAATAATAAGAGCATCAAAGACCCAGTACCACATACACACACACATGCACACACACACACACCCATGCACAAACAAGCTTAGAGGGCAGTCCGGAAAAAAGAAGAGGATGAGAAAGAGGGAAGCTGCTTTACATACACCTAATATCATTAATGGCTTGATATAATCTCTAAATCCTTCATATGACTTCCTGTAGACTTATTTGTATTACTTCCTTGGGGTGCTGCAGGTCTCACAGTCTTGTTACATATTTTGGACTATTGTTTGTATTTTTGTTGATGTATACTTGTGCTTTCGTAAAGGTAGAATCAGCAGTACTTTGGGTTTTTTGTTTCTGTTATTTATTTATTTATTTAAAGACAGAGTTTCACTATGTAGTGCAGGCTGGCCTTGAACTTACTTCTGTAGCCGAGGCTGGCCTCACACTCTCAGCAGTCCTCCTACCTCAGCCTCACAAGTGCTGGGATTACAGGTATTTGCCACCATACCCAGCAGTACTTGGAAACTTACAGATTTAATGAAAGCATCGGGCCACACAAACTTGGTACTGTGAACCTGCACCTAAAGGAGCATTAGCCACCTGTTTTTGGCCTAGTATGGTTGTCTGTTTCTTTGTGTGAACAAAGAGAAAGCCGTTAAAAGCCCCAAGACATAAATAGACTTTCTGTGTCTTCATCAAACCAGTATTTGCAGAGCTCCTCTTTTTTTTTTTAATATCACCAGAAACCAAACATTTCCTATTTGAAAGGTTGCATGACCTCCTCTTCCCTCAGCACCTCTGCTCTCTAAGAGTTCCTGAATGCCAGCATTCCTTTTCAGTAAGCTTTTATTCAGCTTTTTGTTTCTGTCATAACTCAGGAATGTATTGCCAGTTTCATTTCTTTTAAAATATTTTGCTGTCAGGCTTGAATTATCAATTCTCTTGGTTTTACTGTCCTGTAGATAAGTTGGTCTAGCTGACATTATTTCAACTGAAACTTCCTTACTGAATACATTTGCAAAAATAGCCCAACATAGAAAATAATTGATTGTAACAGTGATCCTATGCCTGTGCAAGAAAATCCAAAGATTTTCTGATTTATCCAAGAAAGACAGTATTGTGGTAAATTCAATTTATTGTGTATTTTGTTCAATTCATTTAATAAATGCTAATCCTTATATAGCAATATGGTTTTAGCGAGAGTATCCCATTCTTTGATCCAAGAGGGTAATAAGATGTTTGCTGTCTTTTTTCTTTTACTCTGCTGTAGACGTTTTCTGTATGAAAGAGCCTTTTCATTAATAAAGGTAGGAATGTATATGTGTGTATAGTATATATACTATAATCTACACATACTCTTTATGGTATATGTAGTGTATACAATGTATATGGTATATATACTATATTTACTAATATGGTATATAAAGTATATAGTTTTATATATTACACACATGTTTGTGTATGTTGTCTCTTATATTAAGAGTTATTTTCCAAAGATTTCTCAAATCTTTCCTCCTAAAGAAACTGGCCAAACATTAAATATATGAAAGTCAGGGGTTGACATTCATCCAAAAGGCTTACTATAATGGTACTTTTTGCTAAGCATTAAAGTTCCTAGTCTAATTTTGAAGATTGATTTTAGCAAACAGATATTGAAATATTGACAATGTATAAAATATTTCAATAGAAAGTAAATAACAAATTTAAGAAAAAAGGAAAATAGGACCACAAAGTTGCTAATTTTGTGGCCTTTGAGTATCCTAATAATTATTTAAATTAACTTTTAGCCTTATATTGAATTTTGAGGAGATAATTCATGTGTTTTTATTTGTGGAAATTGTCTGAGAATTTTGCCACAATCAAGTGGAAGGCACCAGGGGAACAAGGATCTATTCAAAACTCTATAGGCAATATGTGTGTGTGTTCATTAACAATGTTATTTTGTGATACAATTTACATACCATAAAATTCTCTTTTTTGGTTCTTTATTGGTACATTTTAGATATACATCATGATCATATTCATCATAGTGTCTCTTAAATTATGCAATTCACTAGGTTTTAATACATACACAGATTTGTAAAACCATTACCACTATCTCATTTCAGAATGCTCCTATCCCTAAAATCTCTAAAAACACTATCCATTAGTTACCACTCCCTGTTACCCTCTACATTATGCAACCACTAATCTGTTTCTGTCTTAATAGTTTTGCCTGTTCTGGATATTTCATGTAAACGGGATTATAGAATATTTCTCTTTTCTATCTGCCTTCTTTTACTTTGCATAATGTTTTCAAGGTTCATCTATGTTGAGCATATTATTAGATAAATATTTCACTTCTTTTTTCTTTTTATAGCTGAATAAAACATAATAAAATTTTATTCATCTGTTTTGTTGATGGCAAGTTGGTTTCTTTCCAGTTTGGGGTTAATATGAATAATGTTTATGTGTATGTTCACTTAAAACATTTTGTATATGTGTGTATATGTTTTTATTTCTATATACATATATGTAGAATTGCTAGATAATATATTAATCTCATTTCATCATTTTAAACTTTTCCAGGAGCTAGGGATATAGCTTGTGGGAGTCGGTGGTCTCTCAGTGGTCCCCTGGGAAAAATGCCCAGAGGACTTAGAAAATAAAGACAAGAGATACCCAGGGTCAGGCAGAGTCACCTCTTGCCTGATAAGCAAGAGGACTGACTCCAACAGTAGGGGGTTTATTTATACTCTGGAAAGGTTGGTTAATTTCCACCTCGCTGCCCAGCAACCAGTTAAAAAGTTAGAAGGGCTTGTTTACTCCAAGGGGCTTGTTTACTCCTAAGAGCTCCCCTGTTCTCAGGCTGGCTTCATCCTGCGTGGTGTAATTATTTTCCAGCTTCAGCGGCTCCCAACAATAGCTCAGTGGCACAAGTGCCTGCCTGGCAAGTGCGAGTTCCTGAGTTTGATTCCTGATACCAAAAAAAATTAAAAACTTAAACTGTTTTCCGAGTTGACTGTGTGATTTTATAATCCTACCACTAGTGATTGAGGGTTTGATTTTCTTGATCTCCTCATCAACACCAGCTATTTTCTGTCTTTTTACTTTAGCTATCTTAATGAATGTGAAGTGGTATCTCATTGTGACTTTGGCTACACATTCTTCATGTCTTTGTAGATCATCTTTAGAGGAATATAGGTTATATATTTTGCCTTTTTTTTTTTTTTCTGGAGTCAAGGTCTTGCTGTGTAGGTCAGGCTGCCATGGACTCACCATGTAGCCCAGGCTGACCTCGAACTTGTGATGATCCTCTTGCCTCAGCCTTCAGGGTGTTGAGACTACAGGTGTACACTACCATATCCAGATATCTTTTGCCCATTTCTAATTAAATTGAGTGTATTTCTCTCTCTCTCTCTCTCTCTCTCTCTCTCTCTCTCTCTCTCTCTCTCTCTCTCTCGTTTTTTTTCTTTGAGACAAGGACTTGCTATATAATTCAGGCTGGTCTTAAACTCACTATTTAGCCTGGGCTGGCCTCATACTTGTGGCAGATAATCCTCCTATGTCAGTCTCCCGAGTGCTGAGATCACAGGCATATACCACTAGGCTTGGCTTATATTTACCTTTTTTACGGTTGAGTTTAAGAGTTCATTATGTAACCCAGACACAAGTGCCTAACCAAATATATGATTTGAAAATATTTTCTTCCATTCTGTGATTTTTTTTCCACCTGCTTAATGGTATCCTTTAAAACATAAAAGTTTTTAATATTAATGAAGTCCATTTTATTTTTTTATTTTTATTATTTGTTTTGTGTCTAGCAAGCTGTTTCTTGATCTAATGTTATGAAGATTTAGTCCTATATTTTCTTGCAAGCATTTCATGGTTTTATTTCTTACAGTTATATCTATGATCTCTTTTGAATTTTGTACATAGTGTGGGTTAGGGGTGCAAGTTTATTCTTTTGAATGTGGCTATCTAATTGGCCCAGCCCCACTCATTGGAAATATTTCTCCACTGATTTAACTCAGCATCTTTGTCAGAATCAATTGGTCATAAACATAGGGCTTTATTTCTGGATACTCAAGTGTTATGACTTATTTCTAGATGTACTCCCTCCCCAAGGCTTCATTTGGTCATACTGGGGGCTTTCCAGAGAGGACTGGATCTCGGATGTGTGATTACTAAATTAGTCCACTGATCGATCTAGCATAATTCTGGGTGTGGATGAGGGAAGGCCCATTCTGGGTGTGTGTTCGGCACCACCCAAAGAGCAGGTTGCCCGGAAGGGGTAAGAGGAAGAGGCAGACTGATCTTGCTGTTGCTGCTGCTGCTGCTGCTGCTTGCTGCCTTGCTGTCTTGCTGTCTTGCTGTCTCTTGCCGGCTTGCCGTGGTATTTCTCCTCTGTGCTTCCCCTCTCCCATGCCACCCTGCCTTGGAGCCAGATGATTATGGGCTGAAACCTCTCCAAACTGTGAAGTATGATAGACTTTTCCTCCTTTAACTTTGGGTGTTGAGTATTTTGTCTCAGCAGCAAGAAAATAACCAACACATCAATTTTATTCTGTTGATTTGCTTGTCTGTCCTAATGGTGTTACCACACTGTTTATTACTGTAGCTTTATGGTAATTTTTATAATCCCACATATTTTTAACTTTACTTTCCATTTTTGCTTTTATTTTTCCTCATTACCCACATCCTCTTAGTTGCCAGATTTTAATTACTCTTTAATGTTTCCTAGATTAGTGAATTTGTGCCTCCTCTTAAGAGTGTTTTTGTTTGGGACCTTAATTGTATTAGTTGTTGCTTATTTTTCTTCTTTCAGACCATTAGTTTCTAGTACTTTACCTAAATTCATTCCACTATTTTTCTTCGTTTACATGCTGTATTTGGTATTAAATAGGGTTTGAGGAATAAAGCAATGAGTAAGACAGCTGTGATCTGAGTTCTTCCCTGGTTAAAATTATTTAGCATCTCTCTGTTACTTTTAGAATAAAGTTCAGATTCTTCAAATAGTTATATTTAAACATTAGATTCTAGTAAATTCTCTGCTGTCTCTTTACAAATGCTTCATATAAACTGTGAGACTAGTAGTCAGCCTCTGATACATTCATCTGTAGCTATAAAAGATTTGCAGTTTATATTAACATTGTCTTATATGTTGCTAATATTAGTTTGTTTATTGTGATATACATTTACAAAATGCCACAATTTTGATGAAATATTTAGAAGATAAGACATATTAAAAGGAATATGTTGGCATCTCAGTGTAGAAGTAAAAAGGCTGAGAAGCTGTGTTACAGTAAAAGTGTTCTAGTTAGACTGCATGGAATGGACCACAACCTGTCTAACTAGAATAGTCTTCTCCTCGTCTTGGGTTTTGCCTAGTATTCTAAAATACTACATTATGTCTCTGATCATACTGCCTGGCTTGTTTAAACAATATCTAATGAGTCTAATTCTTTACTTTCTTGAATATAATAGATCACCATAAGTAGTAGTATTAAAAAAAAAGAGCATACCTATGAATGAAGTTAAAAAAAAATCTCATCTCCAAAATCACCAAAAAGATGAGTCAGTTTTCTGTTATTATAAAGAAATTCTGTTGTTACCATTCAACAGTTCTTCATACATGCATAAAACATTTTAAACTGTTTTTCTACTTGTGAGGAACATAAAAAATGTGTGATGGGCTCAATTTGGTCCCTTTCCAGAATTTCATGAAATTAGAGTTGAGAAAAGTACCATAACCCTTGGCTCCCTTGTCTAACACGATGCTTTGGGGTCCCTGCTGGGTGCCATCTACTGTTCCATGCCCTGGAGGGCGTGGACAAGGTGATCGCGGCTCCTGCTCTCAGGGAGCCTGCATGTGAAGGGTTGATGAACAGACTGATAATGGCAGTGAGGCAGACATATAATACAGTTCAGGGATTGATGGTTTTCCCTGTTCAAGTTGTGTTTTCTCCTTAGAGTACAGTCCATTCTTTAATATAGACTAAGGACTTTTGGAGAAATAATAGCAGACAAAATAAAGCTATGCTTTTTGAGACTTCCAGTTTCTGCTCTGATGCAGAAAGAGCTAGGAAGTTGTCACTCTCATTCTCTTACCAGAAAAACACAAACAGAATCAATTTCTTCATAGATTTATCAGATAATTGAAGTTATGGGTCTACCACTCTGAAATACTAGAAAGACAGATGAATTCAAAGAATTGCAGCTTACCAGGAATATACATCAATAGTGTTGTTTACATCTTCTGTATCCTTTTTGATTTTTCTCTCTAGTTTGTCTGTTGAAATTTTGAATTTGATACTTCCTGTTTCAATATTTACCAGTTTTTGCTTCATATCTTTTGAAGTGAATGATGATTTCAATTATATTGAGAAGTATTATATATTTCTTAATTGACTTTTATTATTTAAAGCATGTTCTAATATCCATGTATAAAAGATGTTCTAATATCCATGGCCACATAACCATCATGGTTTTTTTGTTAGTCTTTAGATAATATATTTTCCCACTGTTTATTTTTTTTTAATTTTAAGACAGGGTCTCGCTATGTAGTTCAGATTGGCTTTGAACTCACTATATAGCCTAGGCTACACTCAAACTCACAGAGATCCTCCTGCCTAAGCCACCTGAGTACTGGGATTACAGGCATGCACCACCCTTAATTTTAATCTGGTAAAGTAAGTTTCTGATAGATAGTATATAATTGAATCCTGCTTTTTAAATCCTCTCAGCAATGTCTGTCTTTTAGATCATTTACATTTAATTGTTGATATAGTTGCACTCAATCTACTGTCTTGCTGGAAGTTTCTATTTAATTGATTGTAGTCTACTTCCAAACAGTTTTGTGCTGCTTGGCGGTTAGTACAGTATAAGAGATTAATAGCTGTACACTCCTAACCACTCAGTCCACCCTTTGTTATAAACATAAAATTATGTTTTGTTGTCTTTTGTTATGTTTTGCTTTTTGCATTCGACTCTCATTTTTCTTTTAGAAGGGTTATAAATACAAAAGAATCTTTTATTTATCTTCCTTTGTACCATTTTCAGCAGTTTGGAAGTGGAGATATTCACAAAAATTATTTTAGCTTCACCGATACATAGATATACATGTATAAATAAATACACACGTGGGTGTATATATGCATCTGTTTTTTACTTATTTTGCAAAGAGAGCTTAGAAACAATTCTACACCCATATCAGTGATCACACTTCATGCCAGATATTGATTTTTAAGTGCCTTGTCCACTAAGGGGAACCAGAAGTCCCTGAGAAATGACAAGATAACCTTGGAACATCTTTCAGTGACCAAAAGAAAGGAGTGCTTCATAAATTATGAGGATGTATCCAAAAGACTTGGGAGCCAGGTTGAATCAACTGTTACTGGGCAAATCTCAAAAAAGTTGAGCATCAGGAGTAAAAACAACAAATTATAATTCATTGAACCAAATAAGAACCAGTGCTCTCATGCTGATACAATTCGTAAGGGAGAAGAAATATTTCTTTGTTAAACTATAACGCCAACTATTGAAGTAGAAAGGAAAACAGAGATAGTCATTGTTTGAGATCCATTGTAGTAATCATTGCTTTAAGCAAGAATCATTAGTAGGGATTCAAAGTAGTGTGCCCCAGCTTTATCGGTAACAGATAATTTGATAGTTTCCAACTACCTACTCAAAAGATTATTTTTAATTATAAAAGGAAAAGCTAAGATGAACTTTGTCATCATAAGTTAGGAACTGGTGAAATATTTGAATGAAGTCACATTGTTTGTCCAGTACTGGGGGCGGGGGGGGGGGGCGGGTGAAAAAGGGAGATGGTTCCAGTGACCTATTACTAACATAGCAGGCCACTTGGAAACTTTGCATTTATAACAACAGACATTTTGCTCACAGACTATTAATTCTGACAGGGCTCAACAGAGACAGCTCACTTCCACCCCATATGTCACTGGTGTGGATCACAGGAGGCAGGAAGATCACCTTTAAGATGGCTCACTCACATGGCTGACAGATGTTGGCAGCTGTCTGCTGTTAGCTCAACTGAGGCCATAGTTTGTCCCCAAAAGACCTCTCCTGGTACCCTTTGGATGTCTTCACAGCACTTGTCTTAGTTGAAAGAATGAGCATATATCCTGCAGGTACAAGGCAGATGCAGGTGGCATTTTTATGACCTGGCTTGTGGTGTCCCATGCAGTTTCCCATGCTATTCTGCTTGTGGAGGCAATTGTGAGTCCTGTCCAGTCTCAAGAGGAAGTAGATTCCACCAGGTAATGGGAGGAATGTCAGAGCCAAGAATATCTGGGCCAAGAACATTTGGGATGGGAAATGAAGAAACCAAATTTTGAAAATAGAGTCTGTCATCATCCTCAAATCTGTGTCTTAATGTATGTCTTTGAGTCCAGCTTTACCCAAGTGGTATAGAATCCCCAAGTCCATTATCAGAAGTGGGGATTCTACTATAACCACACCAGAATGTGGTCTCCTGGAATTTCCGTGTTAACAAAGGCAAAACCAGTTTGGAGTAATATTTCTAGACTCTAGGCCATACTTAGCAGTGAACTCACAAACAAATTATAAATATGTGAGAACATTACCCACCGTAAATATGAGTAAGCAGGAGAGTTTGCAGCTCAGGAACCTGAAATACAGAGAAATATGGAAGGAGCTATAAAATAATTGTTTAAACTAGGCATGCTGGCACATGCCCATAATTCCAGCACTCAGGAAGCTGAGACAGGAGAATCTCTGTGAGTTTGAGGCCAGCCTGGGCTACATAGTGAATTCAAGGCCAGTGTAAACTACATAGTGAGACCCTGTCTCGAATGAATGAATGAATGAATGAATGAATGAATGAATGAATGAATGAAAGAAATAATTGTTTAAAGGAATCAACAGAAAAGAAAAAGATACTATGTAAAGGATTTAAATCCACTAGCATCTCTTCTTGGAAGTTTTCTCTATACTTTATCATAAGCTGTGAAAATTACTTCTATGGCATTTTAATTGCTTAGTTAATACCACTTTATGATCTAGTTTTTCCCCAACCCATCTTTGACTTGAGCACATGAATTTGGGAGTACTGGACTTTTTTTCTTTATGTTTCTGAAGCCTGGCACAGTGCTGGGCACATAGTTGACCCTCAGCAGTTGTCAAAATGAATAAGGACTGCATAATTGCATGATAAATTGCAAAAAGCAAAAATTAGATTGGGTGACTAATCTGGATGAGAAGAGTGAGTTTTTTGTACCTAGTGTTGAGCCATTGACATTGTCAATAGTACTTAAGAGTATTAGCTGCCTTTAGTGGGTATAATTGGTGATAATTCATAAGATGTTCAAGGTTCCTTTCTTCAGAAGAGATTTTACTCATATGCCTGAGGGAAAAGGAAGTGTTTTTCTCTTGTCCTGAGTTGCATTCTAGATCCAGAAACTAAGCTTAGGGCTTGGTGGGGCACAGAGGGACACCGCCACAGAGGGAGAATGCAGGGCTGCGCCTTTGGGTGCCGAGGGAGCCCTCATGGACCCTGACACATTGCCTCTAGTGCTAACACTGACCTTGGTAGCGTAAAAATACTACAAGTAAAAAATGTTTTTCTTAAGTTCAACTCATTTTCTTAAGGTAGTTTTTTTAAACTGTTGAAGCCATGTTATTTTCAGTCTACCTCAAAGACCAAATTACTCAACATACTAATGAAATGTATTTAGGGCTGTCGGGCAAAAAACTCAAATGTGCAAGTTTAGTTTGGGAACTCTTGTACAGTTACTCATGTATTGGGAAGTGTAAAAACTTGAAGCCTGCACTTTGAAAGTGGTAGTTTACATTTTACTTTAAATTTATGAGATTAGAATCTAATAATTCACGTTTTTTTTCTCACTTGCTAGTATGGAAGAATTAGTGTTTGGCATGAATTATGTGATACTGATGAAATACATTCACTACCAAGAAGAAAATTTTTTTTGCCCCCAGTTCCCTTGTTCTCAGGGTTAATTGCAGTTGCCGTGAATTTCTCTGAAAGCAGTCTACCTAGAAATTTGTAGAATAGCTGTACTTCAGAGCTGTATGATTCACCTCTTCTTGCTGAGTATGGTTCTTTAAACAGCCAGTGTACAATGGAGAAATGAAAAGCCAGAGTGACAGCCACCGCCCCCCCGCACATAAAAAAAACAAGAAAGAAGAGAAAACTGGTACTTGCCGAGCGCTGTGCCCAGGCACCTTTCCTTCTCTGGTGGGGTTCGTTGGCTGCCCTTCCTGATTTCCTGTGTAACATCTGGACGTGATAGTTATTTCTTCTAAGTTAAATATTTTTAATTCTCTAATATGTTAAGTGGTTATAGTAAGCTGTAAATAAGTAATATTAAAACCAAGGTCCATGGTTTGAACTTTGCCTTGGTCCAGCTGTGAGCAAGTTATGTAATTCTTCTTGCTATCAGGTTATTTAAATCTATATAAGTCGGGAAAAAATTCTTGTTTGAGTAGTTATAAAAATAACATGGCATAAAGTATATCCCTACCATGTGCCTGTATTTGAATAGGAAATCAACAGGTACTAAATCAATTTCTTGTGAGAACCTTTGACAAATTGTATAGTTGATTTGTAATTCTTCCTTAGCCCTAAGGTGCTTTAAAACACAGATCGGTTCTAGGAGTTGTCTGTCTTCTTTCATTCTTACTGATATATTCCTGTCAGCTTTATGTTCCCAAAGAATATTTACACTTTAATATGACAATTCAATATGCAGGGGAGCATAACATTTACTCTGAGAAAAGAACTGTAATACATGGGAAACTTGAAATCAGTCCATCATTTGAAGTAAATGAAAACATGGGAACATGTTGCCTGCAGATAATTTCTGTGCCACTTTCAGCCTGTCCTTTAATCTGTGGTGTGTTAGCTTTTCATCACTATGATATGGACCTGAGAAAAACAACTTAGAGGAAGAAAAGCTCATCCTGATTCCTGGTTTCTGAGGTTTCAGTTCATGGTCATCTGGCTTCCAGGTAGAAACGTGTGGGTAGAAGGGCCTGGCGGAGGAAGGCTGCTTGCCTTGGGGGACGTTTTAGACCTGCACCTTAATGGTCCTTTTACTCTTGGGCTTTTTCTTCTGTTTATGTGGTGTTAAAAGGAAATCTAAAATATTCTATTTCCTATTCCTAGATACCTTAATTGTAAATACCTCAATCCTCTGGTAAAACGAAGCTGGCCCACTTTCCTGAGTTGAATCTGTGGTAGCTTACTTATAAGATAGGCCTTTCTTGCTGATTTTTTTCCAGGCATGTCTTATACTGACTATAATTTTCTTTGGCTTTTGATGGTGACATATTCTTAATGTATTTACTATTATCTATAAACAGGTAAAAAAGGAAAGTTGCTCTGATTATGACCTAGAAACTAATGCTTAAGAAGTACCTAGATTTTCTTAGCATCATCAAGAACTATGTTGCCTCTGCCACTTGAGAGAAAGTTGATAAAATAAATTATTCTCGAGTTGTTATCTGTACGTCTAGAATTGATGTTTGCTAAATGGGGAAAGAACAAAATTGATACTTGAATACTCTGCATTGTAACTAGAGAAGGAGAAATTAAAATTTCATTGTTCTTCAATATGCACTTCCTTATCTTTGAAATACACTCCAGCTATGCTTATATGGCAGACTTAAAATTCAGTGTTGAAAACCACACCATGCTATCTTTGGAGATTCTTTAATTTTGCAGATGTTATTGAATGCAAAGTTCCCAAATGAAAACTGCAGATCAAGAAACTTTGTTTGACTGATGGGGTTGTTTTGTGGAATCAAAGTCTGGTAGTTTATTTTGATCTTTGCTCATTTTAGTTTTCTTCAGGTTGCAATCACTTTTGAAGGTGATCTTGTGTAAATGATCCAATGAAAAGTTGCTGATGCTTTCATTGAAACATACCTCTAATAATGGTGAGTATTCTCTGAATTGCTTGGCAGTAATGTATGCTACCTGGACCTTAAGGTGCTGCTGCTGTAAAGATTTAGCAAAATCTTGAGCATAACCTGGAACTACAAGAACAGGTTGTGTGATGATGTTCTCAAAGGTCTCTCGTTCTTTCACACTGCATTGCTCTAGAAGTTCCACAGCTCAGAAATTCAAGATTGTGACTTATTTTGCAGTTGGGAAGACCTTCTCATTGTTGAAGACTTACTCATATTTATAAATATTTTACATACATGTGGTCATAATATATATGCAGTGTTCTTTCCAGTTAAACTAACCCTAAATTTCCATGTTACGGTATTCATTTTTAATGACTGGCTGACATTTTGTCCTATTCAATCTAATCCAACTCCTTTTTATTGGGCCTTTTGACTTTTTCCTTATACCATAGTGTTATATGTATGTGTCTCTCTTGAGATAGCAAAATACAGAAATACAGATATTTTGTTTCTAAATTTATCTAATGTGAAAACAAGAAATACACACCTTAGGCACATTGTGGTATATTAATAAAGAATCAATACCATAAAATGCCCTTACTTTACTTAAAGTTCAAGCGCCACAACAATGAATGATATTGAATGCCTAAAGAAAAATATGTAGAGCTGGGAGTGGTGGCACATGCCTGTAATCCCAGCACTTGGAAATCTGAGGCAAGAGGATTGCCATGAGTTCCAGGCCAGCCTGGGCTATATAGTGAGTTCAAGCCAGCCTACACCACTGAATGAGACTGTGCTTCAAAAAACCAACCAAGTAAAAAAAAAAATATGTAAAAGCTAGATCCGAAAGATATTTAATCTCTTCAGGCTAATTTCATTCTTACCACAAAGATATAACAAACACTGGGCAAGGTGAGGATATAGCTCAGCAGCACGGTACCTACTTGGCAAGCTCATTCTTACCACAAAGATATAACAAACACTGGGCAAGGTGAGGATATAGCTCAGCAGCACGGTACCTACTTGGCAAGCTCAAGGTCCTGAGTTCAATTCCCAGTACCAGAAAAACCAACCTCCCCCACAAAATGGGCAGAATGTGTGTGTTTTTGTATAAGAGAAGACTGAATGAATTAGCAGTGGTTTGCTAAGTGGTATTCTTTATGTAATGAAGTAAAACGAGTACTACTAGAGACCTGAGTTCTTGGTTAAATGAGATTAACTTTCTGGTGCTCACATTGGTCAGAGGAGGTTAGGAAGGGGAGCTTATTTCCAACACAGTTTCTATAACCCTCACAAAACCCTGGGAATAAATTTTCATCTGTTTTGGTAAAAAGGATATTCACATTTAGCGAATGAAGTCATTTGTGCTGTCCCGTCCTGATAGTCACTAGATAATAAGAATGAAAGAAGACAGGTTGTTTGGCTTACAATTCCCGTTCAATTTGTATTGCACAATTGCCTTTGGTATCTGAGGAATAAAATGGATTAGGTAGTTACAAAGCTGAAGTGTTCTTTTATTTTAACATGTTATTAATATGAATCTCTGGTGATGCTATTTTACATATATAAAAATGAAATTTCATTCAAGCAGTAAGTTAAGAACAAATGTATAAAGATCCTGATATAAGGAAACACCACAAAGGATATATTGAAAGTTTGTAAATATTTAAACATTCACTTAAAATACATAAAGACCACTGTAATACAGAAGAGATGTAATGATGAATAAAACATAGTCTATCTCCTCAATTTAGCATATAATCTATTGGAAGGGACTAGTTTACCAGGATGACCCAACAGGCTGACAAATGCTGAATTGAAAGAGGAAATTGTAGGGGCTGAAGTGTGTTTAGAACCACTTGGCCTCTTGGTTCTGAGTTGAAACCCAAGGGAGGCCAGGGTGTTTCTTCAAGAAATGTGTATATACCTGAGTGCTTTATTAAATATGCAGTTTACCAGTATTTTCTCCTCATCGATGGCTTGGCTTACATTCCTCCCCTCCCCTCCCCTCTGCTCTTTTTAAGACAGTCTCACTGAATTACCCAGGCTGGTCTTGAACTTTCAGTCATCGCCAGGAGCTGGCGCAGGCAGGAGAGGGCATGTGCCTGTAATCCTGGCACCCTAGGAGGTACTGCAGGAGCAGCCAAGTGTGGACCCAGCCTGGTCAGCTTAGAGATTTACTGATACCCTGTTTCAAAATAAAAAATTTTAAAAGGGCTGAGGATATAGCGCAGGGTTCAGTCTACAGTACCACACCCACACAAAAAGCCTCCTGAGATTCTGAGACAGATTATACCATATGTCAGTCTCGGAAAAACTGCCATTTTAATGTGCTGGATATTCCTGTCTGTAAAAATGCAGTGTATTTCTATTTAGATCTTTAATTTTTCCTAGTAAAATTTTTTAGTTTTCAGTGTCAGATATTATATATGCTTCTTTTAAGTTTCTTCCTATTTCATTTTTTAAAAGCTGATATGAATAAACTGTGTTTAAATTTTAGTTTTCAATTTTTTCTTGCTAACATATGGAAATACAATAGGCGTCTTTTAATTTTTTCATTGCCCTGGCTGGAAACTTCCGTGCAGTGCTGGATGGAAGTGGCAAGGACTGGCCTCTGCCTTGTTCCCAACCCTAAGAGGAAAGTGTGTTGTCTTTCATTTAATATCTGTAGGGTTCTCCTAGATGTCTTTTATTAGATAGCATAATTTTCCTTCTGTTTCCTCTATATTGATAGCTTTTATTGTATGTGAGTTAGTGTTAGAATTTTGTTAAATGATTTCACTCATCTTTTGAGGTAGTCATGTTTTTTTATCCCTTATCCTTCTATAACATAACCATTGTATTAGATTTTTTAATGTTAAATTTGGCATTCTTTGGATGAATCCCGCTTAGCCATGGTGTGTGAGCCTTTCTGTTCATTGCTAGATTCAGTTTTGTTGTTTGTTTTTATTTTGGTTTTTGGTGCTATCTTTATCCAGTTTTGGTATTAGGGGAATGCTTGCTTCATAGAATGAGATGGGACGGTTCTGCTTCTAAGACAGTTTATGAAAGATCCGTATTTAAAACAACTGGTAGTATTTGCTAGCAAAATCTTCTGGGTCTGGGCTTTCTTTGTGGGAACGTTTTAATTAATAATTCAGTTTATTTGTTGTAGGTTTGTCTGTATTTTCTATATCTTCTTGAGGCAGTTTTGGAAATTTAATGACTCTAGAAATTGTCCAGTTTATCTAATTTTTTGGAATAAGGATTCTGTACTGTTCCCTTATACTACTTTTAATTCCTTTTGGCACAGTAGTTGGGTCTTCTCTTTCATTTCTGAATTTGGCAATTTGTCTCTTTTATTTTATATCTTGGTCAGTCTAGCTAAGGAGTTGTCAGTTGTATTGATCTTTTAAATAGCCATTTCATGGTTTCATTGATTTTTTTTTTTTCCATTCTGTTTCGTAGATCTTTGTGTTCAACTTTTTTTTTCTCTTTGGGGGTTAGCTTATTCTTTTTATCTAGTTTCTCGGGTAGAAGCATTTGTTTTGATTTGAGACTTTTCTGATTATAAGCTATGAATTTATCTAACCATGTCTTTACATCTTATAAATTTTGTTTCATTTTCATTTCATCATATAAAAATGTTTCATTTTCATTCAGTTTAAAATATTTTTTCAATTTTCTGTATTATTTTGCATTGGATCCCTGGGCTCTTTAGAAATATGTTCTTTAATTTCCCAATATTTAAATTTTAGATTTTTTTTTTTTTTTTTTTTTTTTTTTTAAATTTTTGGGACAGGGTCTTGCTATGCAGTTCAGGCTAGTCTTTAATTCACTTTGTATCCCAGGCTGGCCTTGAACTCGTAATGATCCTCCTGCCTCAGGCTCCCAAGCACTGGGACTATAGTCATGTGCCACCACGCCTGGCTTCTATTTTAGATCTTTAATTCTATTTCAGTCAGTGAATACACATTTTATGGTTTCACTGTACATTCACTGAGGTATTTTTGTGGTGCGGGATATGGAGAATATTGCATCTCTACTTGAAAGAGTATGTTCTACACTTGTGTGGATACTCTGTAAAGTATATTAAGTGAAGTTAGCTGGTAGTGCTGTTGAAATATTCTGTATTTTGGTGCATTTCCATGTAATTGTTCTTTCAACTGTTGAAGGTAGACCATTGAAATCTAATGCTACTCAATTGACTACTATTTCTTTCAATTCCTAAAGGTTTTATTTAATTTGGGGTCTCTATTGTTAAGTGTCTGTATACTTACTATATTTTTATGATACACTTTTATGATTAGGAAACGGTCTGAATTATCTTTTGTTATATTTCTTAAAGTCCATTTAGTCCGATATTAATATAGCCATTCCAGCTCTAAGATGGAGACTGCATGGCATATAATTTTTTCATCTTTTTGCTTTTAATTTTTTAGTCTCTTTAACTAAAGTATGTCTTTAAGAAACAATATGTAGTTGGTCTTACATTATACATCCCTTCTGACTGTCCCTGCCTTCTGAGTGGGTCATTTAGTCCATTTACATCTGATCTAATGATTTAATATAGTTGGGATACATCTGTCATTTTGCTACTAATTTTTTGTTTCATGTCTTATGTTCATCTGTTCCTTCTTTACTCTCTTCTTTTGTGTAAAGATATTTTAGTGTGCCATTTTAATTTTATTGTTTTTTTAAACTACATGACTTTCAGTTATTTTTCTAGAGATCTTAGGCATTACAAATGAATCTTCATTCATCACAATCTGCTTCAGAATAATTATTTTAATCCCAGCAAAATATGGAAATTTTGCTCCACTATAATTCCACTTCTGACTTTGTTTTTTAATTGATTTCAGTAGTGTACCTTCAATAGTTGAAAGAACAATTACATGGAAACACAAGAATACAGAATATTTCAACAGCACTACCAGCTAACTTCACTTAATGTACTTTACAGAGTATCCACACAAGTGTAGAACACGCTCTTTCAAGTAGAGATGGAATATTCTCCATATCCTGCACCACAAAAATACCTCAATGAATGTACAGAGTGAAACCATAAAAAGTGTATTCACTGACTGAAATAGAATTAAGGTAAAGATCTAAAATAGAAGCTGGGTGTGGTGGCACATGACTGTTTTTTATTGAGATAACATCTCTGTGTTGTAAACCCATCAATGCATTATAATTTTTTCTTTTTATAACCATTTCTTCTATAAAAATTAAATGAGAAAATGTATAGAATCTCTTACATTTAATCACATATTCACATTCTTGCATTGTTTTTCATATGGATTCATATTACTATCTAGTATCACTTCTACTCAGCCTGAAGGACTTTCTTTAGTATTTTGTATAAGTCAGTCTGATAGCAACAAATTCTCTCCATCTTTGTCTCAGAATATCTGTATTTCACTTTTATTCTTAAAGGAGTCTGGCAGATGTACAATTCTTAATTGCCAATAGAGTCCCCACTCCCTAACACTTTAAACATACCATTCCACTACCTTCTGGCCTCCATTGTTTCTGATGAGAAATCAATTACTAATTATGTTGTTACTCTTCTCTACATGATACGTCACTTTTCTCTTGCAACTTTCAAGATGTTTTCCTTCAGTAGTTTGTCCATAATACGTCCAGGTGTATATCTTTTGTGTTTATCATATGACAAAGTCCAGTTCAGTAGCTTAGTTTTATAAATTAATGTTTTAAAATCAAGTTTAGTAAGTTTTTACCTTTTTCTTCACATTTTTTTCTGCCATTTTATTTTCCCTCTCTGAGGCTCTTACACCAATATATACTTACTATCTTATAAGGGTCTGAGCCTGTTTTCCTTTAGTCCTTTTTTCCTGTGTTCTTCAGATTGAATCATTATTATTATTCTGTCTTCAAGTTCACTAATTTTTTTCTGCTGTCTCAGATTTACTATTGAGTTCCCCTAGTGATATTTTCATTTAGTTATTATACTATTTGATTAATTTCCATTTGACTCTTTTAAAAAATAATTTCTGTCCTTACACTAATGTTCTGTATGCACTGAGCCACTTAGTTTTTTTAAACATGATTTTCTTCAGTTATTTTTAAGCTTATTTATAATAGCTAGCTTGAAATCTTTCCTAAATATCTTAAACACAGAGACAACTTTCCAATGACTGCTTTAAGTGACATGTCCTTGCTTCTTATATGACTCACAACTTGCTGTTGAACATTGGACAGTTAGTAGGAGACAAGCAGCTCTAGTTTCTCATCTCCCCGCAGGTGATGTGTGTTTGTGGCTTGCTTTTTGCATAGCTGGTTGGATGTGAGGGGCAGCTGCAGCACTTCTGCTCACTGTTCTCACCCTCATTCCCTCCTTCCTCCTGTCCCTACATCTGCATAGCTTAGTGATCGGCAAAGATGAGTGATAAGTTTTGCTGAAACACTGCTGGCCAGGAAGGCTTCCAGTCTTTCTTGATGAACTCATGTGTAAGATGAGGAACAGCCCTGGCTTTTGCTTCCTGTTGAGAGCTCTCATATCTTACCTGCACAAGCCTGCAAGCTCCATTGGCCAGGGATTAGACCTCCCTGTTCTTGTGGCAAGACATACAGTCTCTGGTCAATCCAATATATGTGGGGTCTGACCCCCTCTGGTGCTGGAACTCCCTGTTAAATCCCTGGCTAGGCAGTTAGTTTGCTGCTTGCCCCAGTCAAGATTGCTTTTTCTGACACGTGGTGCTATAGGCCATCTCTGATTGCCACAAAAAATCATTATTTAACTAACAGTCTTTCAAATCGACTGAGTGTCCTTTGGCAGAGGGCACAAAGTGTTGGTTTTTACAGCCTGCCCAGCCGAGATTGAACTACTGCATTGGTAAGGCTGGGGCAAGGGCTGCATAGACTCACACTGTTCCTGTCTGCGGTTCAGTATTTTCCACAAAATGCGTGTCTTTGGTTGAATTGTAGTGTCAAGAAATTACTACTTTTGAATGTTTTGTCTAGTTTTATAGCTGCTTTTTTGTTGGAAAATTTGTCAACTAGGTTATTCCATCATGACAATAGTTGGAAGCTATACATTTTATTTATTTATTTATTTTTGTTTGTTTTTGAGACAGAGTTTTGTTGTGTACCTCAGGCTGGCCTTGAACTCACTTTGTAGCCCAGGTGGGCCTCAGACTCACAGTGATCCTCTGGCCTCAGCCTCCCAAATGCTGGGATTACAGGTGTAAAACTATACATTTTAAAGCACCAATGATTTGAGTGATTTCACATTATGTTTGTATTCCTTATAATTGGGATTTCAATTGGTTAGTCCTTGGGCGGCTAATTTCCATTGTGTAGAAATAATATGACTTCTTGTTACTAAAGCAAAATAGCACTTTAGAGATTTGTTGGGTCTGGTAGAAAATGTCAAACTAAAAGTTTTCCTTGGAAGACAAGTTGAAAAATGAAATGAGTCAGAGAGCATCAACTATTTCAGAACTATTTTCCTCTTAAGTTTGTGGCAGCATATTGACACTGACAACTAAAGAATCCATCATGGAATTAATCTTGTAGCTGTGTTAAATGTCTACAATATGTACTTATAAAGCAGGATGCTAATTTATTTTTATAAATTTAGAAGTTCACTGACATTTATATTGTGTTTACTTTCAATATTTAGAATTATTGAAGATATATAAACAGAATTTATTAGTAACAGTTTAATATCATTTGTCAAATTGGCATGTTTACTGCTTAAAAGTAAGACTGTTCTTTAAAATGTGAAGCACCATTTTGTTAAAATTCTAAGTTTTTCACAATGAAAGTTTTCCAAATAGGATTTGGATATTTATCACATATATGAATATTATAATATATGTAAATTAGAGCATTAAATGCAAAATAGTTTGGCATTGCAGTTTTTCCAACTAAAAATAAATTCTTCTCTCTGTAAATCAGATATCTCTGTACCTCTAACATTTGAAATTAAATTTTAATGTACCATAAAATGCTGTTCATGTTAAAGAAAAAACTGCCTGGTATGTAAATTTAGATGGAGCAAGTGATGTCCAAATTCCTAATGTTGGAGTTATCATTATACATAGAATCAAAACAAGACAGTATTGAGAAGTTTCCAACATGTAAGCCTTCCTTTGTGAATATACAGATTGCTCTCTTCTTTTACAATGTTGAAGAAACAAATTTGTTGAGAGTGAGAACTTGAGACCACTTGGTGATTTTTCAAGTGAAGGCAAAACCAAAATGAGGAACATTCGTCTTTTGGTGCTTATAATTCTCAAATTCATCACTTGTCCATCTGCTTTTATTTGTTTTCAGTGTGGAATCTGTAAGGTTCCTCAAAGTACATACAAAGGAAAACTATTAGGTTTGTGTCATTTTTTGTGTCTAATTTTTTTTTAATTTGATCCTGAGCCAGTACATGTTTGTTCAGTGATTCTCAAACATTCCTTTCTATCTTCTCTCTTGGTGTCTTCTTCTATAGTACTTGCATGTGCCCCATTCCCTCCTCCATCTTTAATAAGGTGTTCCCATTAACAAGCAAGTATTCAGCATTTCATACTTAGCAGGTGTGAAGGACAGAGAAGAGAGAATATAGAGGAAGATGCATGAGAGAGAAGCCAGTTTTTCTTCATATATTATGTAGACCCAGTGTTTGCTTGCCACCTCAATTGTTTGATGCTTGATCTAACATTTTAGAAATCTCCAATATAATAAGCCTTTACATTCTTGAAATCTTTGGGAAGTTTTTTTGTTTTTGTTTTTGGTTTTTTGGGTACCAGGAATTGAACTCAGGACCTTGTACTTGCCAGGCAGGCACTGTTCTGCTCACAAAATTCATACGCAGAGAACAAAACAAAACTGTTGTCTCGGTGCACCTAGGCCATTGGATAGGTTAAATGTGAACTGTTTTGTTCCTGGACACCAAGGGGAATTGTATTTAACTGAAATTTGCACATAAGCAGAATGGCAAGTTATATTTTGAGAGGAAATAGTGAGTCATTAGGTGAACGAGAAGTTACTTGTTTTCTGTTTTGGTGGTGGAATTTGAACCCAGGGCCTCAGGCATACAAGGCAAGTGCTGTCACCCTCGAGCTACATCCTAGGCTCTGAAGAAGCTGTTTCTAACCGGACAGGCCTTAATATGAGATACCAGTCTGTTCTTAGGAACATGAACCTGTGTTCCTGATTTCACATTCCTTTATGGATTTGGGGGGCCAGTTAGTGACATAAAACCATAAAAATCAAAGCCAAATAATTTAATTTAATATTGAATTCATGATTTTTTTCTTCCTGGTTATCATAGTAATTTAAACATTAGATCTGAAACTATATAAAAAAGTACTAATGCTCCAATTTGCCTTGTTTCTAGCTTCTAGTTTAGTAGGTATCATTAGTTTGAAAATCAACATAAGTACACTTGTCTGCCTGATCAGTGATTGCCAGCAAAGGTGATTTTGTATTCCTGGGTATATTGGCACTGCGTGTAGGTATTTGTGACTGTTAGAATTGGGAGACTCTACTGTCATCTAATAGATACAAATTGAGGATGCGAACCAAACAGCCTGCAGTACATAACCCCTCACAACAGAGCTCCATGCAGAACACCACCAGTGCCAAAGATGAGAGACCCTGGCCTCATCAGATTCCATTTAGAATGTCACTGTGTTTTTATACTTGATTTTAACCAGAATGTTGAGGAATAATATTATCACCATATTTTTAAAAATTATGACTTTATCTTTGGTCTTCTCACCAGTCTTTCAATGTTTTCATCCTTTTTATTTCTTTGATGTAGCACATATGTTAGCATCTTTAATCTCCATAAAGTGTGGCACAAAAAAGCGTATCATTTAATACTTCCACAAATAGTAGAAAATGTCAGTATCAGAATATTATATGAGTGAATGAGTTAAAATAATTTAAACTAGATACACACAGATATAAATTTGAAATGATATCATCAATTAGCCTATACTGATTTTTATACTCTAATGTTTTGATAGTTTATGTGATCAAAATATTGCTATTTAATACAACAAATTATCCTTGCTGTATCTTATTTTTTTATTCTATAAAAAAGTATATTCGACTAGATTATTGTTGTCCTTCTATCATTCTGAATATAGTAAGATGTAAAGTTTCCTCAAATAGTTACAACATTCAATTTCTTAGTATTGTTTTTGTAGATGAGCTAATACAAACCTACCAGAGTGTAAGCACTGCCACTCATGCTTGTCAAAATAGTTTTGGTGTAAAAGGCATTGAATTTAGAGTAGGATATTTGTGTATATCTTAAAAGATGAACATATCTTTGTGGCATTTTTTAAATGTAGTTCTTAGTACGTAAATAAAGCTTTTTTAAGTTTCAAATCATCAGGTTTTTTTTAACATTCAAGTAAAGTTTAATAAGAAAGTCTTTGTTTGGGGACTTAGGAAATGCTGTACATAAACTCAGTATTCTCCTCTGATCAGAACTATAGAAAAATACCTGTGTACTAGGTTAGACTATATAAGGCAGGGCATTGCTTTCATATGTTAATAGACAGACTTTAAATTTGTATTTATTTTTAATCAGTTACCTAGTACTAAAATAAATTTGGATGCCAGCAGCTCATAATAGTTAATAGCCTGTATAAATGGGTCCCAAGACACCTGTTCCTTTATTGTTAATGAAGCCCAATTATGTGTGCAGGAAGACAAGAGTTCCTGTTGATTTTCTGTCCTAGCACATCTCCCTGTCTCCTGTGTGCATATTTAAATGACATTAAGAAATGTTGTTTCCTCTTGTTTTCTGTCATCTCTAGAATTCTGCCAGACACACTTACTCTCTTTAATAGGTTATTTGTTCCTAAATGCATTAGGGTGGCTTTTTTTTCTTGTTTTATGTGTTTTGAAATTTTTAAGAATTAAACCTCAATCAGGTTATATTATGAAGAGTTGATGTAAAATCATGGTGAGTTAATAGCACCAGATACACAAATAGCCAAATCAGGTTTCTCAAGGAAAGAATAAATAATTTGTGGAAATTTTAGTAGCCTTGTTCAAATGTAAAAGAACAAACAAAAAATACAGAACATAATTCTAAGGCTGTTAAATGCTCACTGTTTATCCTCTTGAGATTACTTAACTGTACAGCTTCATATTTTCCATCACTGACAATTTAGAGAATTTGGAATTATGTAATTTCTCTTCACTATTTCATCTCAAGCAAATAAGGCATTGGTCTTCCTGTAAATAATTTGAAAGGAGAAAACTATATAGAGAAAGAACTATTATCACCATCTACCAGATACTCATTATTTTTCTATATGATAAAATTTTGTTATGACTGTGTGACTTGAAATAATACATATAATCTCCTTATTCATTTTTACTCTTTTCATGGCACAGTATATTAATAGTTTTCAAAAACATGTTTTGAATGTATACAGCTGAGCACAAAAGTAAACGATATCCTCCTTATATCTGCAGCTCTTACTTTTGCAAACACTGCATTTTCATAACTATTGATGGTAAAGGTCATTCTCACAAAGGAGAATTATGATTCTTGAGAAGTTATTACTGAGAATTACAGTGCTGATCATTTCAGTCAGTACTTCAGAATATATTAAGTGCACTATAAACCCAGAAAGTATTTACTTTGATATGGAGAGAGTACATCAGAAATAGCTCACACACTATGAGTACATCCCAAAAGGAATGAAATAAATTCACTGTTCACAGGTCTTCCTGGTAATAATCTTTCTGTATTTTGTTGAACTCCTTTACAATAAAATTTACTATACCAGATAATTCAACACAATTCCTTTTTCTTCAGTCCTGAGCCTCTGTATAATGAAAAGCAAATCTGACGCTAAATTGTGTGTCCTGTGCATAAAAGCGGTAACTTAAGATCTCTTCCTTACTGAGGGTAAAGAAAAACACAAGCCCTAGTTCCTGGTGTTCTTAAACTCTGGCTACATATTATAATCACAACAGGGCAGTATTTTTTATGTATATGGTTTAGTGCTGAACTCCAGGCCTTACACTTGCTGGGGAAACATATCAATCCCTGACCCCTGAGGAGTATTTTGAAAATACTGGAGCAGTGAGGGGAGCACCAGTGTGGCGTGGTAAACAGCAGAGAAAAAGCCTCTCTGAGAGTCCAGATACTGGAATGTAGCAGTGTGAAGAAGACAAGGAGGAGGGAAGTGAGCCCCTTGAACTCAGGAAGGAACTGAGGTGAGAATTGAAGCCCATGGAAAGAGTGAAAAGAGAAACCTCAGTGAAGGAGGAGGTAGTCTCCCTGGGTCAGGACACACTGAATGAGAGGACTAGTTCAAACCTGTGGACACGTGGTGACCACTGGCAACCACAGCGGCCTCTACAGAGAGACAGCAGTGGAGAGGAGCAGTGGGTGTGAAGGACTGCACTAGCTGGGGATGAGAGCTGAGGCTCACTTGTTGAGAAAGTGATTGGCCGAGAGCCATCTTGGACAAGGGCAGGCTGAGCTCAGAAGTCAAAGCAGCTGCTGGCTCCATTTAGTGGCAGACCTGCCTTGGAAGGTGCACTGACCATTGCAGGCTGAATGGGTCTGGTCTTGACCCCTGCGGCCAGAATACAGACTGAACTTAGGGGAAATAAAGGTATGGGCTTGCTGCTGAGATTATCCACTACCTTGCCATAATGACACGGTTGACTTGCTGGGAAAAATCAACACAAATCTGGACACTGTCTTGACACCTTGTCTATCGGTGACAGCAGAAACAAACCTGGAAATGAACTATTTTCCTCTCTCATTTGATTGTGTGTGTGTGTGTGTGTGTGTGTGTGTGTGTGTGTGTGGTTTTGTTTTTTTCTCCTTTCATTGTTTGATCTTCTTTTTATATGAGTGTGAATGTGGTTTCTAGCCTGTCTGTGGTTGTGGTTCTGTTCTGTTCTGTTCTTTTTATCTCTTCCTTCTCTCCCTCAGGCCTTCTGCACTGATTTCCCAAGTTAGCGGTGATCCCCTTTTGTCCTCCAGCCTTCTAATCTCTTCCTCTTCTCCTACCTCTGTATTTTTTTCCCTAACCCCTTGTTATGGTTGATACATTGTGTCAATTTAGGGAGTCCAGAAGTTTGGCTGAGTGTCTCAGCAGGAAGCCAGGGTGCTTACTTTGTATACGTCCTAAGCCTGTGGAAGAAGAGAGCATGGAGATTGTGTGAGTGCTACACACCCCCTGGGTGGTGGAAGCCTGTTTACAATGTGAGGGAAAGAGGCTGCTTGCTGCCATTCCTCTCTTTTGGCTGGTGGTTTTTGCTGTGCTGTTACCATGAACATTTGCCCTCTGCCATGTGCCACTCTGCCTCTGAGCCAACCAAGTATGGACTGAAACCTCCACAAAGTGTAAGCTTTTCCTTCCTCCATTTTGGGCATTGAGTATTTTGTTTCAGCAATGAAAGAATAGTAACCAAGACACCCTTTTTAAATTTTAACCCCTGAGTGTAAAATTGACATATTGAGGACTTAATACGGCATGTAATTTTCTGGTTTGTATTTTATTTTGTTATGTAGCCACAAATATAGTTCATATGGTTAAAGGTGGAAAATTAATGATTACCTCATTTGGTCATCTTCTAGGCTGTGATTTTTGCTACTGTTATTGCTAATGGTACTACTTCAGCCAAAAGTGACATAATTATTTTAAACAGCTATTTTTCCTGCTATTCCAAGACTGAGATTAACTAAAGGCCATAAAAAATACTGTGGCACAGTGCTAAAGAACCCAGGACTAGGCCAAACAGGCAATAATTTATCTCCAACAGAGTGAAGACGTAATGTCTTACAACAGACTCAAAACCCAAAAATGAGTTACACCCATTAGATACATTAGAGAAGTAATTTCCTAAGAGTTCTAAATACTAGCAATAAAGCAACCTACCATAGGCAATTTACAAGCATCACCCCAGGAACTAAACTAGAAAAAGAGAATAAGAAGATACTTAAATAAGATGCAACCCCAGACATCCAGTTCACCAAAGGCAAAACCAGGAGGCAAAGAGGTGGGACAATCCAAAAGCCACCCACCTGGCTTCTCTAAAGTGGTAACAACAAAGCAATTGACTGAGGCTCTAGAAAAAAATCAAATCAGAAGTAATCTCTCAGATAACTACAGGGATAGTGTCCACAATGAAAACCATGCCTAGTGACTAGAGCAGAGACAGGCAAAAACATAGAGGAGCTTAAGAAAATTATAGACGCCATGAAAGCTCAGCATAGGATAGAAATGGAATTCATAAGGCAGATTTAAGCAGATATCTAGGATAATAAAAATCCCATTGAAAGTATCCACAGCAAATTAAGCCAATGTGAGGATAGGATCTCAGATACAGAAGAGGGGTGAGCAAAGCACCAATGTGGTGGCATGGTAAGCAGCAGAGAAAGAGCCTCTCTAAGAATTGCCACCCAGATGCTGGAATGTAGCAATGTGAAGAAGAGAAAAAGGGAAGAGGGAAGTGCGCCCTTTGAACTCAGGAAGGAGCTGAGGTGAGAATTGAAGCCAACAGAAAGAGTGAAAAGAGAAACTTTCATGATGGCTCACGGTTAGCCATCATGAAAAAGATTTATTTTTTTTAAACTAGCAAGGGGCTATGAGACATCAACCCAACAGCTGCTAGATGAGGCAAAGAAGAGTAATTTAAGATTGAATGGAGCCAAGTGTGGTGGTGCATGCCTATAATCCCAGCACTTGGGAGGTTGAAGCAGGAGGATTGTTGTGAGTTCAAGACCAGCCTGGGCTACAAAGCAAGTCAAGGCCAGCCTGAACTGCATAGCGAGACCCTGTCTCAAAAAGACAAAAAGAAGAATTTATTTGAAGTGCATGTCCTTCAAAACACTTTGGAGTGCTGGTTTGGTGGCCATAAATTTCCTCACCTTTTCTTTGTTATGGAAGTATCTTATTTCTCCATCAGTTTTGAAAGATAGTTTTGCAGGGTACATCAATCTGGGTTGGAGGTTGTTTTCCTTTAGAACAAAGAAAAAGCAGGAGATAGCACAAATGTTATTAAAAAATAAAACTCTTTACAGACATCATGGCAGAAAACTTCCCTGGTAGAGAAAAAGAATTTGACATACAGATAAGTGAAGCATACAGACCTCCAGTTAGCCACAATAAAAAAAAAAAAAAACTACAGCCAGGCATATCATAGTCAATATTCCAGAAATTCAGCACAAGAGTAAAATCTTAAAAGCTGTAAGGGAAAAGAAACAAATCACCTATAAAGGACAGCCCATCAGAATCACAGCTGATTTCTCAGCACAAAACCTCAAGTCAAGGAAAGCTTGGAGTGAAGTATTTCAAGTTCTAAAGGAAAACAACCTCCAACCCAGATTGATGTACCCTGCAAAACTATCTTTCAAAACTGATGGAGAAGTAAGATACTAACATAACAAAGAACAGGTGAGGAAATTTATGGCCACCAAACCAGCACTCCAAAATGTTTTGAAGGACATTCTAGAAAAAGATAACAAGAATTACACCTCCATGAGCCCCAACAGAAGGAATCCACCTGGCAAGGCAAACAAATGGAGTGGGGAACAAAAAGAAGGGAAGCCAACAACAGGAAAACAACATCACAAAGATAAGTCAATAAATGTCAGTTATAACCATCAATGTTAATGTTCTCAATTCACCAATCAAAAGACAGACTGGCAAAATGGATCAAGAAGCAAGATCCAACAATATGCTGCATTATACAAGAAACACATTTAATTCAAAAAGAAATTCATAGATTGAAAGTCAAAGGATGGAAAACAATACTCCATGGGACAGAAACCCAGAAAAAAAAAATGGGTAGCTATTCTGTTTGCAGACTAAGTGAATTTCAAACCAAGACTGATTAAGAGAGATAAAGAAGGTCACTACATCCTTGTAAAAGGAGCTGCATCCTTGTAAAGGGAACAATCCAAGAGGAACATTTATATATATATATATATATATATATATATATATATACCAGTGCCCTCAGTTATATAAAACAAATATTAAGGGACATGAAAAATCAAAGTAAGCACTAATGTAGTTGTATTGGGCTATCTTAATACCCCACTGTCACAAAGAGATCAACTAGACAGAAAATCAACAGTGAAATATTAGAACTGAACCAAACTTTTGAACAAGTGGACTTAGTAGATGTCTACAGAGTATTCCACCCCACAACATCAGAATACACATTCTTCTCAGCTACACACAGGACATTCTCCAAAATAGATCACATACTAGCTTATAGAACATACTTAAGTAAATGGAAAGGAATTGAAATTATCCCATGTATATTACCAGACCGCAGTGCAATGAAACTGGAAATCAATGGCAAAAGAACCCACAAGAATGTTATAAATGCATAGAAATTAAATAGCACCCTCCTGAACAACCAGTGGGTCACAGATGAAATTTAAAAATTGGCTAGTTTCTACAATTAAATTATAATGACAATACAATACTAGAACTCATGGGACACAGTGACATCAGTCCTAAGAGGAAAATGTATGCAGTGACTACTCATATCAGGAAAACAGAGAAAGTGCAAGTAAACAACCTAATATTGAACCTCAAACTTCTAGAAAAAGAATGGTAGGCTAAGGCCAAAGTTCATATGAGAGAGGAAATTATAAAGATTACAGCAGAAATTAACACATTGGAGACTAAGAAAAGAATAAAAAGAATCAATGAATTGAAGAGTTGGTTCTTTGAAAGATTAAAGAAAATTGACAAACCCTTAGCTAACCTTATTTTTAAAAGGCAAGAAAGACCCAAATCCATGCAGTTAGGAATGAAAAGGGTGAAATCACAATGAACCCTGCAGAATCCAGAAGACCATCTATACCTACTTTGAAAACTTGTATTCTAGTAAGATGAAAAATGCACAAGAAAGGGATAGATTCCTAGATACATAAAATTACCAAAGCTGAATCAATCAGACCCAGCAAATTAAAGACCCAATCTAAAAAATAGCCATCTGAGGTGCATACACACTTCTCAGGTGAAGACATTGAAACAACAAATAAATATTTGGAAAAGTGTTCAACATCACTGGTCATTCGAGAGATGCAAATTAAAATAACACTGAGATTCCATCTCACCCCAGACAGAATGGCTAAGATCAAGAAATCAACAATAAATGCTAGAGGGGCTATGGAGGGAAAAGGAACTGTTAGTGGGAGCGTAGACTGGAGCAACCACTGTGGAAATCAGTGTGGAGATTCCTCAGAAAACTAGGGTTAGAGGTCCCATTTGACCCAGTTATTCCCCTTCTTGCTATCTTCCCAGAAGAATTAGAAACATTCTACCACAGCAATATATGTGCTCTCATGTTTGTAGCAGCACAATTTATAATTTAAATGGGCATTTGGAAATGATCTAAATGCCCATCAACTGAGGAATGAATAAAAAATGTGGTCTTTCTATACAATGGAGTACTACTCAGCCATAAATAAGGATAAACTAGATACTTTTATAGGTAAATGGATGCAACTCGACCCCATACTCGTAAGTGAAAGAAATGAAACTAATATTGTTTGTACAATTAATTCCTATACCTTGTACTTTAACGATAACAATACACAGTGTACTAATCATTTTTACTCTTCTATTAACTTTTGAAATTTTGTATTTTCTCTCTTTAAAATAACATTTTTTTAAAAAAGAATACTGATGGGCTCACCATCAGAATTTCTGCCTAAATTGGCATATACTTGGATGTGAAGACAGTGTTTATGTATTTAAAGCTCTCCTGGTCATTCTGTTTTGCTGAGAACTACTCTTAGATGGGCACCTCTTAAATGAAGTTAAACTTAAAAATAGTTAAGCTAAACTGAGAACTATCAGTTCCTATATCATTTCCACACCACAAATTCTGTAGGAGGCAAATTGCAGACCCTGCAGAAAGGGCTTCCAGTTATGTGTCACTTAGGTAGTGCTTGCTTACTCACTGTACGTGGGTTGCGTGGATGAGCTTTTGGTATCTGATTAGAAACGCTCTAGCCTCATGAAATAGGAGGTGCATTCCTAAATTCTGTATAAATCATTTCTAGAAGTAGCATAATGGCAGTAGTCTTTCATAAACTATGAAGTTCATAGTAGTTCATCTAAGATAAATAACTTAGAAAGTTCCCCCTCCCTTTTTGTAGGAAAATTTATTGCGGCAAAGGAAGGAGGCATAGGAATAACTCCCGAGATACAAGAGGGCTCCTGAATTGGTTGCCAACATTTTCCCATTTTTGAATCATACGTAAATTCATAAAATTCTCTGCCAGCCTTAAAATGTTTTAATTGAAAATTTTTATTTTTCAGCTGACCCATGTTACACATTATATCACTCAAATTCATTCCTTTTATAAATATATAAATATACATTTATCTGTTTTTCTGAATTCTCATCATGGGTTGTATTGTTCTGCACTTTGATATATTTCACTTCTATTGAACTTGATACCGCATAAGAATCTATGAAAAGAATGTAATCTGGGCCTGGTAGCATATGCCCCAGCACTTAAGATTACAGTGACAGGAGGATCACGACTAGTTAAAGGCCAGCCTGAACTACATAGCGAGACCTTGTCTCAAAAAAAAAAAAAGATCTAAATGATAAAAATCAGCAAATTTAGGGTCAGGTACATGAAAATTTGATTTCATAGGAGGGAAAATTTAGGACAAGTACTGTACCATTTATCAAAAACTTTTAAAAGTATTATAAAAATGGCCATTTGCTAATTAAAAATAGTGAATATTATCCCCACTTTGTTAAAGGTAAGTATTCTTCATCCTGTCTTGAAAAATATGAGCTCTCTAAGGTGAGCTCAGTGAGGTGGTTGAGCCTGGCCTCAAGCACAGCCCCTTCTGACTGGCTTCCTTCCTGCCGGGGACAGGATCACTGCCTCTAATGTGATGATACACGCACAAGTTGGCTGTGCAAACTCTTACTGCCGGACTAACCACATTTATAGTTTCTTGGCTGCTTTTCGTTTCCTAGCAAATAATACCTAGCCAGTGACCACAGTGGAATTCAGAGCACCTGTATTTCTGAAAGCCACTACTATGTACATAGAATGGAATCTGATTTTTAAACAACAGTTTTGCCATTTGTTTTACAGCCTATCGTATATTGTACAGAAACTCTTTGTGTTTCTTAATTTCTCATTTGTTCTTTAAGAAAAGATGGCAAAGACATGTAAATATAGACATGATTCCACTTTTATTATTTCAATCCATTATTTGTTCCTCATCAGATTCGTGTTTGTGGTTACATGCCCTGCATGGCAAGTGCTGAGAAAACATTTGTATAACATCTTGCCAAGGAAGACTGTTGACTATATGGAGTATAATGACTTCACTGTTCAAGATCTTCATGTGTTTATTAAAAGGGAAAAAAAACCCCAGATATTAGTTAATTATATTCATTTGAATTACTACATCTTGTGGTTAGTATATTAAATTTACTAAATAGTTTAAATGTATTCAATATAGTGTTACAGCAGTTTTATTGATATACTGGCAAAGAAACAAACATGACCACTCTTTACCATCTGTTTATAATGCTATATAAAGAAGACCATGTTGGTTGCTATGGAAACTACATTTCCAAAACCACTGAGTGTTTGCTTAAATTCTCCAGTCTTTTAAAGTCATAAGCTTTTACTGAGAAAAAAGAATAGAAAAAAATGCATTTAAAATTTTTCAGTCCTGATATTTTGCCTCAAGGTTTCATAAGTTAAGAGGCTCTTACCCTGACAATCTTTAACTGTCCTATTGAGAGCTGCCACCTCTCTTTTCATAAGCAAAGACTTTCTTCAGAACAACTTTTCACTGTTATAACCATAGAAAGGAGTCTGAAGAGGTAACAAATATAATAACATGGTGTCGGGAGGAAAGGTGGTTGTAACTCGTTGCAGTGGCTGGCTCTTGATTGCTGTCGTAGTTAATGGGGGAAAACTACAGCAAGGGAATACTTGGCTTTAAGCAGAATGGTTTTGAGTTTGAGTAGAGTTGCTATTAAAAAATACTTTGTTGTAAGAACTAAATATAAAACAAATTGCTATTCCCAGGAATCTTGCCTGGAGAAGAAAGAAGCAAAATGTATGATTTACTGTTGTTCCCACTAAACCAGAATTAATTTTTCTTAATACGAAATGATTGTGTACACCCACATGTTGTGTTTATACAAACTTTGTGTCTGCACAGAATCAGAAAGTCTTTTATTACATTCTTCACAAAGCTTCTTATTTTTCAATGTGTTCAAAGTTATGCTGGAGATATTTGCAGATATATCAAGGGGCAGATAAAACAGGATTGCATCTGTTCTTTTACTAAAGCCAAAAAATCATTGACTGTATGTATAGCAGTAGTATTTCTGATAATAGTAGTAACTAGTGCATATTGAACACACACAGTAGCCTGTGGTAGGGAGTACACTTCACATTTTGTTTCATAGTCATCCCATATGTGAGTCCTAGAAGTACATATAGACTCTAAATCAGTGTTTCTGAACCTCGGCATTTTGTTATAGGGGATTATCAAGTGCATTGTAGGGTGTTCAGAAAAAACCTGCTCTCCACCCTCTAGAAGCCAGTAGTATTCCCCTAAGTTGTGACAGTCAAAAATATCTCTAGACGTTACCAAATTGCCCCCAGTTGAGAACCCCTGCACTACGTGAAGAGCCAGTTTGGTTTCTTTCTGGTGGACACACTTTGTATATTACCACTTGCTGTTCACACTTGTTATCCTCCTACCGTCAGTTCTAATACCATCTGTCCGGTTTCACTCAGCCATCGGTGAGAACAATAAGGTGGCCCCACTTATACTAGGGTAGCCTTCTTCTAACAGGGCTTTGAAAACTATTTTACCACATAGTGAAACAAATGGCATAGTTAATGTAAGTTATATTAAAGTACATATGTATAAAAGAATTTTGGAGAGAATTTTGTAATGCTCCACTAAATTTAATATTGAAATTTAAAATGGGAGTGAACCATATTATTTGCACGTACTTATCTGTAAATACCAAACTGTTGTTGTTTTGCTTTTTCTGTTACGAGTTTATGTTAAGGATATTTAGTATATAGTTTGTGTGAGTCTTTTCTGTGCCATTAAAAAAATTAAATGTTCAAAGAATCTTTCATAGATAAACTCATAATGGCAATTTAATATTAAGGTAAATTTTCTGCTCTTTTTGAAAAATGAGTGTTTTGCTGCATTTTCTTATGAAAGCTTGTTTTAAAACAATACATTTCATAGTAACATTTTAAAATTGTGATACTATGAAATGCCACTCAGCAGGTGTCTTGAATTTGGCAGTCAAATTTCTATGACTTATGAAGTTTCTTCATCAAAAAATCGTATCAATCTGCATTTCTGAAATCTTATAAAATATATTTTTCTGTTATCTAACATTATTTTAGAAGTATATGTCAATATATGGCTCAGTTAATGCTGTTTGGTGGGAAATTACTAGATCTTACTAATGTCATTAATTAAAAGAACATTTTAATGTCAACTAGAGCAAAACACAATATTAGGATGGGAGGAAAAGTCAGTTAAGTTTTGTAAGTTATTAGGTTTCAAGTAGCGTTTGTTAAGCACATGTGGTGGCCTAGGTCTGTAGCCCTAGCTACCTGGGAGGCTGAGGTGGCAGGATAACTTGAGCTCAGGAATTTGAAACCCACCTACATAATATGGGGAGATGTCCATCTCAAAAAACAAGTACAAGTTTTCTGTCATATTTTAATATGTTGTTGGATATAAAAACCAAATCATAGAATTGTATAAATTACATTCAGTGGTGGTCACAAGTCGAAGGCCAGCCTGGGGGACTTACTGAGACCCTGTCTCAGAATACAGGAAACGACTGAGGACATAGCTCAGTGCAGAGGCCCTGTGGTCAGTCCCCAGTACTGGGGAGAAAAGAGAGAGAGAAAGAAGAGAGCACCAAGACATTCAGAAAAGAATGGAAAAGCTATAATCTTGTCTTTCTCTAAAAGTTGTGAATCTGTGCACCTCTGCAGAGGATCAGTCTCAGACCCTCGGGAGCGCGCAGTGCTGTAGCCATAAGCTGGGCCTGTACAGATCCTCGTTTCAGTTCACTCCCTTGGCTGTGGCCTAGACCCTTTCGATTTTGCAGTCTGTGAGGTTTTGTTTTTATTTTTGTTTTTCTTAGCTTTGGGTTTTAACCTGGACAACACTTTCACTGTCCTGCAGACTTCTCTCGGCCTCGTGAATGGAGTCTATTCAAGACTTCCCGTGCCCTGTGTTTAATAAGCCACCCGTCCTCTGGCTCTTGTTGCCAGGGAGCCCTGGAGAGATTGCCTGTAAGGAGGGGGCTGCACCCCTCTGCTGGTCCAGTTTGCAGTACACCAGACTGGAATCAAAAGATATTTCAAGATGCTCAGAAAAATAAACTTTAAAACATTTTTCACACCTTTTAGCTGTAGTGCAATTTGTAAGGCCTTATTTCAGGCCGTCATTCTGTTTACTTTCAGTCCAGTGTTTAATTCTGCTGTGCTTGTTATCTTCCTAGTTTGGGTGTATCTGAGCTGTAGACACCCAAAGGAATCCGAGATACCTCACTTACTGGCTATATACAGTGCTTTTAGGCAGGATGTAGTAGTATTTATTGAATGTCTTTATATGCAGGCACTGTTCTAAGCACTGGAGGTACAACTACAGGCAAGTAGAGAAAGACAAATTCTAACCAGAATAAACAATACACTGTAATATGGTATATATCTGATGATAATACTGATATAGAGAAAAATGAAACTGTTCCTGTGATCTTCAGGATCCTTATCAATAAAATGGGCACAGGAACCACCTAAAGATTGTTAGGTCAGATGAGATGTCATCTGTGAAAGCTGAGGGACACTATGGTGAGTGAGACAGTCTACTCCAGATTGCTTACTGCAGTCTAAAGAGTGGGAGATTTTTTTCCCAGACTACCTGCTGGGACAGAGCAAATGTTACTGGTTAGGCCGCCAATTATGGGATCTTTTTCTGTGGTGACAACTTTTCATGGAAGATGTATACAACCAATCTGTGTCCCACCATCTGGTGTCCCACCACTCCATTACTTATAATTTTCCTAGGTTTTGGTCTCCTATATATTGAGTTAGTCTTGACTTTGGAAAAATAAATGAGACTTGCCTAAAAATTGTGCATTTCTGAACCACCAAATTACAGTAATATAATTTTATGTTTTTTTCTAATCATTTGTAAGCATATTTATCATGCTAAAAATCTGTTGCATTTTCTTGTGCTATTTCCCTTCCCTCTAATTTACCCTTGAGATATTATCTGTTTCTCTATAACATATATCACTATTTTTTCCCAACTTGCTGATTTTTACTGGCTTCTTCCATCCACCATTGTATCTTTTATATTTGACTTTTGCTTCTTATATGCAAATACCAATCAAATGACCTTCTACCTTTTTATCTCTCTCAACTTGTTCAAGTACAGACGTGTTACATTTTGTACAGTTGTGTCCCTTCATTACTAATAGGATGGATACTCTGAGCACTGAATATCATTACTTACATTGAATATCATTACTTACATTCTCTTTGATAAAACATACCTACATATAAAAGCAAGTAAAACCGTAGAATGATAGAAGATTAATCTAAGAACAGTTTTCTTAAATCTGAGTGGCAGGGTCTATTGAAATTGAGACTGCAGTGCTGAGAAAAGCATGAAATACTTAGAAAACACTCATTTAGGTTTGGTTGATTTATTCTCTGCACAGACGGACTGTGGTGGTAGAAAGTGTAATTCACACTGGCCTATTAGCTCTTGGCCAATGTCACTGCTTGAGTGGTGGTGTGAATCTTGTGTGTCTGTGTAGTATAATGATGTCTGTATTCCAGCTTTCAGTTTTTCTACCCACTTGCCCCAACAGTACATCATTTTTTAAAATGTAAACAAAAGGGGCCTATACATACAATAATTTTTGTCTGAGATCATAAGAATTTGTAACCAAAACATTTTTAAATGGCCTAATTGTATTCCATTAGTATTTTAAATAAATCTTTAGTTACCATTTCCATGGGGAAATCTTCATTGGTGGCAGTATGTTTAATTCCAAGGTGGCTGCCCATTTTTAGCTGCAAATGTGGTCAGTAATGGCTTTTTAGACTCTTTTATTTCAGTCATATTTCTTTCAGAAAGCTCCTGGTGGTCAGAAACTATTTTGTGAAAAACTCCTGTCTTGATCTCTGCCTGCTCGACACCCCTGCGCCTGCCCTGTACAGCTTTCTCTTCCTTCTCCCCCCGGTGCCTGTCTTCTGCCACATGCCCATCAAACCTAATTGCAGCTTCCAGAGGCTCTGGAGAGATAGCTCCTTGGCCCCGCTGTCCCTCAGGGATTTAATTCGGGTGGGATGTGTGGTGGCCCTCGAGCCATGTCAGTGCTGCAGCAGGTCCCAGATTCTAAAGACTGGTCACTTCAGGCCTTAAAGTTGTTTCAGGTGTAGGACACTTCAGCTCAGGATGGAAATGGCAGTAATAATACGATTTGGGTCATTTTGTCAGTGGAAATTAACCTCCAGTTTTTCTGCTAATTTTACATAAAAATCTATGACATGAGGTTATTTTTAGTCTCTCTCAAATTATAGTGCTTTAGAACAATTTTCACGAGTTTTTTTCCTTTTACAATTGAGTAATATTACTGTCATCAAATTGCAAAGTATATACGTAATGTT